>PVJH01003561.1:0-139933 GCA_004026705.1 Nesogale talazaci | reverse complement strand
CAAAGCAAGTTCATATGTTGTGGTTGGAGTTTTGCATAGTGAACTTGCTAGTTGTCTACACATCTGTGCTAAGGACCTTAGAGGTCTGCAATCCCTGCTCACTGAATATGTTGTTTAGAGTGAAGAGAGTCCTTACTAGGAAGAAGACTTATGTGTGCTACATGCCTTTAAAGTTGTGTGTAAATAGAAAAAAAGGGTGTGGGGAAGGGCTTGATCTCTTCACCTGGATCTGACTTACCTTTGTAAATGATGCTTTCCTAGTCATTATCTGTAATCATTTTATAATCATTATATTGAAGCATGTAACTTGTATACATTTGCCATCTGGTATCATTAAAGAGGTGTTCATAATGTCAAAACGAAGAAGAATTACATTAAGTTCACGATTTCTTTTCATCAAATTATGAGACCAGAAATGTCCCACAAAGAATCACATTTAAGGATAAAGCATATAAGAGAGCTGACACTCCATTCCCCAACTGGAATTTCCTTGATAAGAAAATATGTTAAATTAACCTGAAAGTATTTAGAAAGGGGGGATAAAGATAAAACTGAAGACAACAGAATACATAGGAACCTAAAAAGGAGGAAAGGAGGTCCAGGAGTCCCATGAGATTCTAGTTTTTGAGAGTTACTGAAGATGGATGCACGTACACGGATACTTGGAGCTAAAACTGGTTGGTCAGTGAAATGAGGGATCACAATGATTCCAGAAGTGCCACAGCAAAAGAATAATGGGGGCAATTCCAGTTGAATGCTGTGAATGCAGCAGCACGTCAAGTAGATATGACATGTAAATCTCATACACAAACACCAATGCCAAGGGGAGCGACACAAAAGGGAACTTCTCAACATGATATTAAGCATGATGTCCAATTCCAAAGAGTATAAAACAGTGAATGTAAAAGATGACAATTTCAGGTTCATAGTGAACATGTATTTTCCTTTGCCTCTCTTTCATCTCTCCCCTCAAACACATAATAAATGCTAGCACACAGCACACAGAGAAAATGAACAAAGGACAGGCCACAGTGTCTCCAGAGAGGAACTGATAGGAAGTCAGTTGTATTAGGGTCAATTAACAATCTCTGGCTATCTCTAATTTTCATACTTCACTGTGAGGCTTTGGCCACTGTCCTCAATAGGTTTCACATTAAATGGATTGAATGGTGCATGACCTTTATGGTTCATGTCACAAGTACCAACAGGAACCCAGAGAAAATCCAGGTCTCATCCCTTAAGTTCTCCTGCCCATTCCTGTATTCAAAACCATGAAATTATCCACATTTTAAGCATTTTTAAATGTGAATTAGAAAGCAATTTATATTCCAAGTCATTGACTTGTATTCAACAAACTAAACTACTTATCAATCCCCTTTCTGTCTGTTTAAACTACCGTACCTCTTGAGTTCTACATCCTCTTTCTCTCTTGTGGATTATTAGCTTCCCTTTCACCCAAGTTATTGTCTGTTAACACACTAGTCTATTGTTTCAGCATAGTCCTCCTCCAGGTCCATCAATACCAATTCATCATTTTTTTGCCCATAGGTACATAGTTCCACTGTGTGTATATAGCAGATTTTTAACCCATTCTTCTACCAATGAGAATTTAAATTATCTCGATCTTCTTGCTATGGTGAACAGTGCTGTGACCAACATGAATGTGTCTGCTGATGACCTAACTCTTAGTTCTGCTGAGCATACACTCAGCAGGAGATTGTTGGTCTCTCTCTATGGAATCTCAGCCGGTACACATATACCATCCCATCAGCAGTGTGTGAGGCTTCCAATTGTTCCTCATCCTTTCTGGCATGTGTCATTTTCTACTACTTGTTTTTATTTTTATTTTGGCTGTCATTTTTAGTATAAAGTGGCACATCATTCTTGCTTTGATAGGGCTCTCAGGTGGCTAGAATTTATGAGCATTTCCTCATGTGTGTCAGCCATTTAGATGTCATCTTTGCTGAATTGCTTGTGCAAGTCTTCTGCCTGTGTGATCATTAGCATAAACCCACTTTTTAAAGAGGATTGTTGTTGCTGTTGTTAGGTCCCAAGGAGTATGATCCAGCTCGTGATAAGTATAGCAGAACAAAACCATCTTCTGCACCATCCTTGATTGTTATTAGTTTTGACCCAGCTAGTGCAGCCTTTGTTTTCCTCTGTTGTGCTGTTCCTCTGCTTGACCAGGCAGGGCGTCCTTTCCCAGGGCTTGGTCTCTCCTCACAGAACATCTAAAGTAAGTGAGATGAAGTCTCACCATCCTTGCTTCTAAGGAGCCTTCTGTCTGTACTTCTTGAAAGACCAATATATGTATGCTTCCAGCAATGCTTAGTACACACAGATGTATTGATTCTTCTTCAGTTTCCCTTATTCAACGTACAACTTTGCAACCATATGAGGCATGGAAAAGACCTTAGCTTGGGTTACATGCACTTTGGATCTCAAAATGACAGTTCAGCTTTCCACACTTTAAAGAGATCTTGTGCAGCATAATTATACCATTCAAAGCTACACTTGATCTCATGATCGCTGCTCCCATAAACATTGATTGTGGATCCAAACACAACAAAATCCTGCACAACTTCTCCATGAATCCTGATGCTACATATCGGTTCAGCTGAGAGGATTTGGGTCTTCTTTCCATTGAAGCCTTTGATTTTCAGTAATAAGTGCTTTAAGTCCTCCTTTGTTTCAGCAAACAAGGTTGCATTGACTGCATATGACAAGTTGTAAATAATCCTTCCTCCAATCCTGTTATAACATTCTACTTCACACAATCCAGTACACAGATTAAGTATCTATGCTGAGACAATAGACACCTGAGGCACACTTGTCCTGAGTTGAACCTGTAGTAGTCCCCTTTTCTATATACATAAATGTCTCTTGATCAATGCATAAACTCTGCATCAACACAATGAAGTGTCTTGGATTTCACATTTTTCTCAAACCTATCCAGTTTGTGATGATCCATAGAGTTGGCAAACTTTGAGTCAATGGTTGATAGTAAGTATTTTGGGATGTGTAGGCCATCTAGCTTTTGGTTGAGAGGAAGATTTTCCACAGTTTGGAAGAGAAAATAGTCTCTCCTTGAGGATTTTTTTTAACACTTGCAATTCTTTCTATGGGAAAGGACACATGATAAATTGAATAAAAATTCTAATTGCACAGCATTAAAAAATGCTCATTAAATGTCGGTGGGACTAGTAGAATCAATCCAGGAAGTTATTTATTTTGTCACTATTCCTTTTTTTTAATAAAGTTGTTTATCCACAAGTCTCTTCCCTGCATACACAAGTTTAATTTTTCATAAGTCTGCCCTTAAAGAACACCCCGTTCTCCTGAGAGAAAAGATTAATGGCGATGTAAATGACATTATTTTGGCTTTCAGAGTATTTCACAGATTTAATACTCCATCCTGGTTCATGAAACACTCAAGATTCATTTCTTAGAGTTTAGGAGATGGTGTCCTTTTTATACAGTATCCTTATGTCAATTAATTATTTTTATTTCATACTTTATTATGAGATAAGGAATCTGAATGCTAATTATAACTCAGGGCTAGATGCCACCAAGAAAAGCTGGAGTATTACTTATGTTTAGTCTCTTTTTGGTAGTATTTAAAATAACTTTGTATTGCAAAGTGCCTTGAATGAGAAAAAATAACCTTGACTGATAGAAACATTATATGCTGAGTATTATTTCCACAAATCTAACAAATATCTGGGAATTTTCCACTAATACTTTTTCTTTGGACCCACAAGAATTTAAACTGCTTTTGCTTCTAGATTTTTCTCCCCATAGCCCTGAATTTCATGATAAATTGTCTCTTCCTTTTTCTCACAAGCTCCAAGTTTTCTTTTGTTACATTTTGGACTTCTGTTGCCCTCTGCAATATTGATTAAAAATCAGAAGTGAACAAAAACAAATGCAGTCCCTGAGCAATTTATGGGACTGCAAGCATCGGACATTTCTATTTCCTTTATTCTGCTTTTGTAAATGATTCTAATATTTCTTACTCTCCTGTATATTTCACTAATTCTCCTTTTGTTTACTACCTGAACTGTAAGATCTCATTACTGGAATTCTCAGATTAGCATTTTCTCTATACTTGACTAAAATAATACTTTTTATTGATCTTTTTGGTATTTGACCCATTTGGTTAAAATGCAAATTGCCTGGCATTCATCTTTGTTATAATAAATATATTTTTGTAGACAAAAGTAATATTTATGTAGACAAAAATAAATATATTTATGTAGACAAAAGGCATATTTATACATAGGCATTCAAGGGCTCAATGTATTTGCCCACAAGTATTTGGAGTCCATCTATAATGCTCAAAAATGATTCGCCTTCTCCACAGACCACACTGTGTATGGTCATAACAGCTTGTCAGGGAACCTCTAGAGCATTTTATTGTACAAAAGTTTTGACAGAGCAGATCACGCCACAGGTTTTATTCTACCTCAGTTCCTTCCTTTTAGAAGATATTTGTACTAAAACAGAAAACAATGCACATTTGCAATCCTCTACATATATTAGGTCATTTCACATATAACCTAAATTTCTATTTCCATATTGATACCCTTACTTCTCAGATAACAGAATTAAAGCTAAATTGTTCATTAATCTCCTCAAAGTTGTAAGAGTAATATGCAGTGAATCTTTGATTCAAATCCCTTCAAATGTATTTGCCTTTACAGTATATCATTGCTTCTTTTATCATACATATCTCTATGATAGCACTATGTCAACTTTTCCTCCATTCCTGACCAGCTATGGAGTCCAAACCGTCAATTAAGTTCAGTCTGAAGATGCCTCTTGGGCGGTAGAATCTTTTCATGAGAGACATAGCAACCTCTCCTTTTTCTGTCTCCATGTTCCCCTTCATAATTTCTGGGTCCCATATTGTCACCTGACCTTGAGAAACATTGACTCTCCACCACGTTATAACCTCCTTTGGATCCACACAATTCTGTACCTGCCAGCCCGTGATCTCTGTGTCTTATTTTACTTTTAGTTGCCATTGGCCTGCAGCTATGTGAGATTAATATAAGATTACTTCTGGATAGAAAGTTCTTTCTTATCCACATATGAGTGTCACTGGGGCTGCTTCTTTAAACCATCCAGTCTAACACAATCTCCTTCATGAGTCTCTGGATGGTTCAAATTGTGAAGCACTTCACTAACTGAAAGATTGGCAGTGGTTCAAAGCCACCTATAATTGTGTCAGCAAAAAGTTGTGGGGATCAGATTCCAAAAGGTTCCAGCATCCAAAGTTTTATGGAGTTTGCTCAGTTTTACTCTGCATATGAGGTCACCATGAGTGAGAATTAACTCCTGACAACTAAATTGATTTTGTTTGTTGGGTTCCAGAAAGAAACAAAGAAGAAGAAAGGGAAAGAGGTTTTATATATATATATATATATATATATATATATATATATATATATATATATATATATAAAAGAATATATATATGATTCTTTATAACTACTTAGAATAAAGGTATAAATGCTCTTCTTAAGTGTGTAGTTTGTCAAATTTAGTTAGATATTGCTATTTTTACTAAGGTATATTCCAGGTTAGTTGATATTTTTCAATAATTTAGAAAAAATGATGAACTACTTATTAAAGGTATCATAAATGCTAAGGAAATAAAAAATAGGAAGTATAGGCCCTGAATTTCAAACAGTGCTCCACTTTTTGTACCCCTCCTAGCACTAAAAATCAGTTTCCTGTTCTATAAAATTAGGAAAATCATAATATTCAACTCAATTACATATTTGTGAGGATCTTTTAAAATTAGATCATCTAAAGAAACATTCACAGACTTTAACACTTGTGCTAGTCTGGGTAGACAAGAGAAACAAATCTATAGATACTCATACCTGTGTAAGAGCTGTATATACAAGAGTAATTGAATACTGAGAAAACATCTCAGCCCCGTATAGAACAAGTCTCTAAGGTCAATATCAGCCCAGATGTTCAATACCAATCTATAGTCTTCTTCAGACTCATGCAACATATACAATGATGCCGAATGCAGGACCATCAGAGGCCAGTGGGTGAGAAGTCTTATGGATCCAGTGGTGGTAGAAGCATCTCAGTGCTGGTAGGGGAGCCCCATGATTCTTTCAGCTCCCAGGACTCTCTTGGAACCCCAAGTGTCTTTTCAGAAGGAATGTTTCCAAAGGAGTGAGTCAGTGTCCTTCCTGCAGCAAGCTATATATCCCCTCGTGCATTCAAATGAGTCATCAAGCTGCTACCTGTTTGGCAGGCTAACCTCAACCGCTTGACACTTCAGTCTCAAATCAATATCAGATTATGTAACTACCGCAACAATACTAACCATTCAAAAAACCTGGCTAGCTTACCATTGCTCCTAGTAATCTTTTATAACAATTCATTTGGCAATCTTATTTTTTTAAAAGTACTTCACATGAGTTGATTTCAATTATTGAATTATTACTATGTAGGGATTTACTTTGTATTTGTCTATGCTTCAAGTACAGTGTCACTAAGAATAATTGCAAAACTCTACATTTGATTTAAATTAGAATACACAGAGCAGCTATTCTCACACTTCAATTTGCAATGTGCATAAAAAATACTTCAGAAATTTATTTAAAATGAAAACAATTATATCTTGTGGCCAGAGTTTTTAAACCAAATAGTCTTTGGTATAGAATTCAATAATCTGCTTTAAAAAAATGGAAGAAGCCTGAGAACTACACTTTTAAATATACTGACTAAAAATATCACCTCTTCTTTTTAGAATTTTTACTTATTTGAATATAATCTTTTAGTGCGTTAGCTAGACTGCTTAGAAAACCTCACTATCTGCATGCCTCTTTTCCATTTGTCATTAATGAACATCCCAGAGCTGTTTTTGCAGACACAGTTGCAAGGCTTAATCTCCTCACCCTGTACGGATGGACGCCATGATTTTCAGGGCATAAGCACACTCTTGCTAGAGTTTATCTTCTTGATTTTAATTAAGTCTTTTAATGCACCTTCCTGAGGATATTGCAGACCTAGAGACTCACACACTTTTTACAATTACCAATCCAATATTTCCCAAAAACATATTAAGAAAGTATTAGCTTGAGTTATTTTTGGTTAAATTATGAAAGCAACACACATAAAAGGATGGTGGGAAGGAGTTTTATCAGACACTGAAGTTTTATCAGACACTGAGGGATGGAAATCCAGTTGACGCTCGGGTATAAACCAGAGTGAGACTCAAAACAGAAAGTGTTGTGTTTTGTTTCATGAGATAAAGATAAGAGTCACAGGAATGCTTATCCGTTGTTGGCTGAATTTTAAGTGGTATAACAGATTTTCTGATAGCTCCCCAAATTTGGAAATAACTAAGATGTCACTCATGAAACAAACAAACTCATGCACTTATGACATTATAGAGCTACAATAAGAAATATAAGCACAAAGTTATAAAAATTCATCCAGGGCCTTGAATGCATAGTGCTAAAGGGAAAGATGCAAGCTAAAAAATCTATGCACTGTCCGGTCCCAACAATGAGACATTCTGGGTGAGAGACAGCTACACAGAGTGGAAAGATCAATGGTTGCCAGGGTTCCCTGCTGGGGGGAGGTGAGAGAAAAGGTGACTCATGGGGCATGTAAGAAGCCATATCTTATATTGTCCTCTATCGCTCCTCACTGACTTTTCCAGGAGGGCATTCTAGGTTGATCCTTGTGATCGGTTCCCCCACCCTCCCCTAATCCTCATGGTATCTATACTCTCATTGTTGACCCTGAGGGGATTATCTATCCTGAATTCCTGTGTTACTGTCTCCTATCTGTAACAGTGTGCATGCGCTGGTCTAATTAATCTGATTTGTAAGGGAGAATTGAGGTCAGGGTAGTGGGGTGAAGGAAGTACCAAAGAACTAGAGGGAAATTGTGTGTTTCATAGGTGCTATATTGCACCCGACTGACTCATCTCTTTCCTGTGAGCCTTCTGTGAGGCAATGTCCAACTGTCTGCAGACAGATTTGGGGTTTCCATTCCATGCCCCCTCCCCACTCTTTCATTAGTATGATTTTGTCCCCATCTTAGATGCCTGATACCTGATCTGATCAATACCTCATGATCACACAGGCTGGTGTGCTACTTCTATGTGAGGTTTTTTGCTTCTGAGCTAAATGGCCACTTATTTATCTTCAAGTCTTTAAGCCCTCTAGATGCTATATATTTTGATGGTTGGGCATCATCAATTTTCTTCACCACATTTGCACCCATTTTGTCTTCAGCGATTGTGTTGGGAAGGTGAGCATCACAGAATGGAAAGCTGTAATCCTTGATCTTCATCAAGTAGTTCAAGTTCTGCCTCATGTTCAGCAAACAAGGATATGTCTTATGCATATTGAAGGTTGTTAATAAGACTTCCTGCTGCTACTTTCTTCTTTATATAATCCAATATCTCTGATTGTTTGCCCAGCATAAAGATTGAATAAGTATGGTGAGAAGATAAAACTCTGACACACACCATCCTGTGTTCCATGTCCTTTTCTGAATCCAGTCTGAACCTCTGAGAACAACATATCAACGTATTGCTAAAACCATCACTGAGTGATCTTTAACAACATTTTACTCTCTTGTGATATCAATGATATTGTTTTGTAAGATGAGATCCTTTTTTTTGGAATGGGCAAAAAGCCCTACTATTGATCTGCTCATTTTCTAATCAAGGCTTCCTATTTTCCACAGTCCTTTCAAATTAACCAACATTCTCTCAATAGATAGATTCTGGATAATAGCAAGCATTCAATACATAGACAAGAATCATAGGCAATTTACAAGAAACCTAGCTCAAAAAATATCTAGGAAGACAGTTGAATGGGGTTTTGTTAATATAGTCTTTTAAAATATTAGTCATAAATCTCGGCCTTATCTTTCTCCCACAAGAGTGGCTGGTAGGTTTGAACACCAACCCTGTGGTTAACAGTCCAACCATTAACCCACAGAGAAACCAAGACTCTTTATGAAGACCCCTAACAGAAGGGTTACAGGGAGCAGACAAACCAGTTTAGGGTATAGTGTAGCAACAATGAAATATGCAATTTTCCTCTAGTTCTTAAATGCTTCGTCCCTCCTTCTATCATGATCCCAATTCTACCTTACAAATCCAGGTAGACCAGAGGATGTGTACTGGTACTGATAGGAACTGGAAACGTAGGGAATCCAGGACACATTATCCCTTTAGGAATAGTGGTGAAAATGCCAAAACTAGGAGGGTGGAGGGAAGATGGAGTAGAAAGGGTGAACTGATTATAAGGATCTACATTATAGCCTCCTCCCTGGGGTACGGACAACATGGTAGTGGCTGAGGGGGACATTGGACAGTGTATATGACAAAATAATAATTTATAAGTTATCAAGGGTTCATGAGGGAAGGGGGAGTGGGGAGGGAGGGTAAAGATAAGGGCTAAAGTAGAAAGCAAATGTTTTGAGAATGATGATGGCAACAAATGTACATTGTGTCTTGCATACAATGGATGAATGAATGGATTGTGATAAGCGTTATATGAGCCCCCAATAAAATGATTAAATGTATATATATACATATCATATAATCCATATTCTTTGTTCTTCCCAGTCAGTAACTTTTTGTCATGATTTGTTTCCAAACAGCTGGAAAATAATGACTTGCTCCTGATAACAAGGAACCCTGGTGGCATAGTGGATAACACGTTGGGCTGAAAACCACACGATCCACAAGCAGGTCAGAACTACAAGTCACTCTGTGGGGGAGAGACAAAGCTTTCTATTCCCATAAAGAGTTACAGTCTTGGAAACCCACATGGGCAGTTCTAGCTTGTCCTATTGAGTCACTCCAGAATTGACTTGTCAAGTGTGCACTTATTTTTTGAGTCATAATGATAATGAATATACCCACTGAAGAGATTCCTTTATTTCTGTTTTTTTTTTGTATTTTTAAATTAGTGAAAAGTGCCTAGTGAATTTGAAGATGCTTTTATAAGCTAGGTCTTCACTCTTGTGCTAACAACACATATGCCAGAAGACCAAGCAAAAGAAGGGGGCAGGTGAGGGATTTTGACAAGCTCATCAAATAAGAACCACAAATTTAGATTCTTTGGGGAAGAACTATCTCCCAACATTTGCTATCAGCTGACCTTTGCTTGAATTTTTTTTACATTATGTAGATGACTGCTAATTAGGAACGTAGTCTCAGGAATATTCTCCCATTGGGTTATATATACTGTGTATACTCATATATATATACTATAAGAACTAGGCCCCTCAATTAAAAGACAATACTTTTCTATTTGAATTATCTTTGTCTATGTTAAAAAGATACTAGAGATTCATTTTTCCTGAATTTCTTAAGAGAAATTAGTTATTTTTTTGCCCAATTCAGAATTCAGAAAAAAAGTTTCTGTTTTAGTCTAAGGCTTAGCTCATCTGTTATGTTTTGTATCTAAAACATCCCACGAAATAGTCCAATTTTTGATAGGCATGTCTTGAATAATGTATGAGGATGTGTTTGTGTAGTATTGTCACACAGTTGAAGACACCATCCATCTTTAAGAATCAGTCTCTTAAATCTGCACCAATGCGCTCAGGTCATTGTAAAACACATTTTCAATTCACAGCATCTTAAAAGCTTCCAAGAGTTCATGTTTGTGAGCTTTTAAAATGGTTTATTGATCTAAAGAGCCTGTTGGGAAGGTCTAATTTATGTTTCCCAGTTATGATCATGTTGTCTGTAGCAATCCATATTTTTCTGTCTGTGGTGATCTATATACTTCTGAAGGTTTGACAACTTTATTTTCTACCTTTCTAGTTTCTCACTTGTCCAAATATTTGAGATGTGTTCTATAAGAGCTAAAAGCCAAGAAGTAGGAAATAGAAACACACAATGTACAAAATGATAAGGATCTCATTTATTCTTTATATCAACTAAGATAAATGAGACAAGTTTCCTTTCCAAAAGTCACAAAAGTACTTCAAGAACAGTTATTTATTAACTTTTGCTAAAACCTCCTTAGTTACTTGGCACTGAATCTAGAGTTAGCAACAGAGCTATTTGAAAAGATATATTTATTTCAACAAAATAAGCAAATTAAAATTTAATTATACTTCATTAACATCACAGAATGAAGAGCTGTCAAGACACACTTTATTGCCAATGGACTTTACGAGGAAACTGTTAATCTATAAGGTTTCACTTATCAAGTTTTTAATTACTATAATACACACACATATATAAACATCTTAAAATATATGTATATATTTATATAATTCATGCAAAGCATTACTTGACAATATATAACTATTCAAAATGTATCCTATTCACAGAAGTTAGATCTATCATATTTTTAAATACACAATAAGCATAACTTTGCAGGTAATTATAATTCATTACCTACAACTCTATTTGTTGTAAGTTTACTGGAGTATTGTACTTGACCTTCATTCTCATAGTGTGAATAACATTGTGAATAACATTGAGAACTTCATGTAAAAAGGGAGGTCAGTCTTGTAATGGGGGTGTACTGCTGTGATACTGAAAGCTGTGATGCTGGTATTAAATACCAGCAAGGGAGCCTCCATGGTGGACAGATTGTAGCTGAACTTTCAGAAGAAGAGAGTCTAGGAATAAGTGCTTAACAATCTCCTTCTTTTAAAAATTGCACACTGAAAACTTAATGAATAGCAGTGCAAAAGAGAAGACGAGACTCTCAAGTTTGAAGGCACTTAATATACATCAGAGGAAGAACAACAAAAGGGAAAGATGTGCTCAGTTTTTCTCAAATGATAAAAGCTGAATAAAAAAAGTAAAGACTTGAGGTGAGTTGTGATAATGAGTTGAGTAAAAAATAACTAAATAATATTTCCTGGGCAAAGTATTGAATGAAGCAATAAGTATCCAGGGATGATGGAAAAAAGAAACAGTCACTATAATAAAAATAGTTAGTTGACATTCATCTATCCCAAGAGTTAGTATATGATCAAGAATTGACAATGAAAAAAGTAATCCAAGCTGTACTGAATGCAGTAATGGTAAAAATAAGATTGCAATAATTGGCAGAGTAGTGATAGATGTATTTCAATGAATGAATGCAAGCCTGAAACCAAAAATTGAAAAGTAACCACCTGGACAACCAACTGGAAGAGATCCATATTTGTGTGCATTCCAAAGAAAAGTGATGCAACCAAATGTGGAATTTATGAAATAATTCATTAACAATATCAAATGCAAGTGAAATTTTGCTGAAAATAAACAAAAACAATTGCTGCCGTACATTGATAGGACATTTGAATTTTGAAATTCAAGCTAGAAGGAATTGTTTAGGCAGAACAATAGGACACACTGGCGGTTGAAAATAAAAAAAACGATATGTGAGGCTTGCATCCTTTCATCATGCCTATTCAATCAGTATGCTGAGAAAATCACAAGAGAAGATGGAATATATGAAGAATGCAGCAAAAGGATTCAATACCCAGATGACACCACCTTGCTTGCTGTGGTAGTCACATAACCTGGTGTTAATTGAGGATTCGGAGCGAAGGGGTGGAGTCCAACATGTCAATCGGGTAGAAGCTCAATAACCTCATTGGGAGGCACTAATGAAATAAACAGCTTGCTGGAGGCAGGAAACACACTAACTCCCCGTGAGATATCTCTGTTGATAAGACACATGGACCTTTGCTAGAGCTCTCAAGCCAAAGGAATCACATGGAGACCCCTGCTAGTTGTGAGATGCTTACAGTGCCACAGAATCCACAAGACTCCCTACTCACTGACCTGCCTTCCTGCATTTGGTGTCATTGCATGCGTTTCAAGAGTCTGAAGAGGACTTTATGGATTGGTATTGGATATGTGGGCTAATATTGAATGTATGGACTTGATGTGTATTGGGTTGGGATGTTTTCTCAATATTCAATTGTTCTTGTATATAAAGCTCTTTCTTATATGTATATGAATCTCCCTAGATTTGTTCCTCTAATTTATCTGAACTAACACACTGACTGAAAGTGGAGACCTAAAGTATTTACTAGGGTAGCATCAAAGTGTTCCGCTTAAAAATATTTGCACAACTGAGCCAATCAAAAAAAAATGATCAATGGAAACACTCTTGGCTAAGGATCTTATTTTATATAAGATGAGGGTTTTGTTTTACTATATCAACAACCAAAGACAAGAAACCACATAAAGTTTTGCATTGGACAAATTTGCTGTAACAGACTACTTTAAAGATTTCAAATGTAAAAATGTGATTTGGAAGACTGAGGTGTACCTGACTCAAAGTATGGTATTCTTTATTGCTTCATATGTGTGTGAAAGTTGGACAATGAATATGAAAGGCCACTGAAGAACTAACTCTTTTGTATTATGGTATTGATGATGAATACTGAAAGAACTAAGGACTTTCAGAAGACAAAAATAATTCATCCTGGAGGAAGTAGAAGCAATAAGTTCCTTAGAAGTGAGTACGGCGAGACTTCATCTCATGAGCTTTGGATGTGTTATCAGGAGGGAACTGTCAGGTGCTTAGAAAAGCAGAAAGTCAGTAAGTAAAGAAGAGGAAGATCCTTGGTGGCATGGACTGTCACTGTGCTGCCACGATGGCCTCAAAGATAGCCAAAATTGTGAGCATCAAGAACAAGGAAGTGCTTCCTTTGGTTTTGCTTGGGGCTATCATGGGTCTGTCATGGGTGAAACGCATCTATTAGTAATAATTTTGGTTTTAATGAAGTGTGCAATACATATGCATGACATAATAGGTCCAAGCCAAAGTGTTAAAATGTTGATCATTTATATTCATACCTTCTCTATTTAAAAAAAATAGCCGTATTACAATTTGAATTTCTTTTATACGTGTGACTTTCCTTTCTTTGACAATTAGGTCACCTTGGTTTTGTTCACTAATCTATCACTGGTGTTACAGGTAATTGAATAGAGAGTTCTCAGTAATATCTGCTGAATGAATACATATCTAACATGTGTTTATAGAGAGACCAGTCCATTTGTTCCTCAGAACCTCTGGGGTTATTCAAGGAGAGAAAAAAAAATAATGGAACAAAGGTTTTGAAATATATAATCTTGTGATGCTATATAGCTATATATATAATCTTGTACATGTGATACAAAAATGGTAACATCTTTGGGTTGCTTCCAAACTTTCTTCTGATAAATGGCAACAATTTACACTAGAATAATATCTATCAAGGAAGCAGTGAGTATAAGGTAATAATGATGGAATAATTTGAGAAAGGATAGAAAATGTGGAGAACAATGTGAAGAATATACTCAGTATTACTAGATTTCCTTCATCTGACAATAGGGTCATGTTGGGATGAGTACTTCAAGAATATTGTACCTGTAAAAATTGATTAAATTGTGTGCTTTGGGCTATGTATACTTCCAGCAATATAAAATACAGTCCCCCAAAATAATCACATCTATTCCAAGAGTGGAGTTCAAAAAGTCCAAAAACTTCAAAAAGTTTTCAATTGATGCTACAAACAATGAAGTGAGAAACTGAAATTAAGGTTGTCACCTGAATATGATTAAATGTTCATTTTATGATAAAATCAAATCATTATACTAAGAAAATTAATTTATTATAATCTTAATTTTCCCATCAATTAATACATTTTAGCTGCTGTGATATCTCAAAGGAATACATTTTATCTAGATCATTTTTAATTAAACTTTATGATATCATATCCCATTAACTGTGGATCTGGCCTGAACTATTTGTATTAGGGTTAGCAATGAAGTTGAAATATATTTTCATTCTCTTGTTTGCTAACTTCTCACTTTATTACACCGAGGTAAGCAAAAAAAGAGAAAAATCCTCAGCAAGATAGATTGGCACAGTGGTTCCCACAGTGGCCTCAAATAGAGCAGTAAATGTGAGGACAGTGCAGGACTAGGCAGTGCTGCATTCTGCTGTACACAAGGTGGCTCTGAGTCTGAATAGACTCCATGGTACTGAACAACAATTCTTCTCCTAGCCCAGCACAACTATTAATTATATTGCTACAATTAACTAGAACCAAACCACTCCATCCAGTTTCAATGTGTGTGCACCCTCTGTGGGGTTTCTGAGGCTACAAACCTTACAGAAGCATATAGCTTCATGTTTTACCTATAGAGGAACTGTTAAGTGCTGACCTTCCCATTCGCCCAAAGTTTACCTGAGATTGCTGCAGGAGTTCTTTTTAAAACCAATTATATTCTAATAAATTTAGAGAAAATGGTGAGCAGTCAAAATTATCAAGAAGATAAATTAAAATTTTAAGTCTATACTCAATATCTTAAATAATGAACCTTGACTTAAGTGCATTACTACTTTTCAGTAATTACTAATGACAATAAAAAGCCATGAAAATACTAATGCTTTCTGGATACTCACTAACTGGTTCATAAAGCTAGGACTTTACAAAAATCTAACAATGTCTATAATATGAAATCACTATTTGTGTATTAAATAATACACATTGAAATGCATCTTTTAAGAATTTCTCAATCATGAGAAAAACAATATATGCGTACATGGATGAAAACACAATTTCTTTGTACTATGTAAAAGAGTCAAAATGACATACTGAATAAGAAAGAGTAGTAAACTAAAATACATCCTGTGGATAAAATTGTGAAAGTTTACAATATCTACTGGCTAGTGTATAATTTATATTATTCCTAAAATACATAAAGAAATTGTGTGTGTCTGTGTGTATAAGAGTTGGAGAACTTAGCAACATCTAAAACGAAGTCAGGCACTGCACGTGGACCAGACTACCAACTGCTCATATGTAAGGGCAAGTCAAAGCTGAAGAAGAAATTTAAAGTCTATGAGAGACACAATGCAACTTTGAATATATCTCCCCCAAATTTCAAGAATATCTCAAAAACAGATATGCTATATTGAACACTAATGGCAGAAGACCTGATGAACTGTGTGAAGGTATCAAGGACGTTGTGGTAGTTATATAATTTCATGTCCAGTTGAGGATATATAAGAGTGTAGGGGTAGTATTCAACCTGTAAATCAGGTCGCATCATGATGGTGCCTCCTTTTGAGGAGGGTGCGGGGAATCTCCCCCTCTCTCTCAGCCTTCCCCTCCCTGCTGGCTGTACCTGATTGCTGCTATGCATCTACTGCCATTGGATCCATATGGCCTTGCACACACCAATCTGTGATCTTCCTGCAATTTGGTATCATCGCATGTGGCTGCCTGAGACTGAAGAAGGACTTACAGACTTGTACTAGACTTATAGATTTGAGTTAGACTTGGCTGAGATGTTTACTCAGTACATAATCCCATCTTGATATAAAGCTACTTCTTATGCATATATGTCACTGGGTTTGTCTCTCTAGTCAACCCAGCCTAATCCAGACATCATAAAGAACAAAAACAGTCACCCAAAAAGATCAAAGTGGTTGTCAGAGGAGATTCTGAAATTTGCTCTTGGTTTAAAGTAGCTAAGGCACATGAAAAAATTATATCAAAGAGTTGAATAGAATATTCCAACTAGAAGTTATAAAACATATTATAATAAAATGTGCAAAGACTGGGATGAAAGTACCACATGGGGAGACACATTCAACACATCTTATACTGAAAGAACTCAAGAAAAATTTCAAGCCTGGAGTTTCAATATGAATGATTCTAGGCTGAGCCCTGGTAGCTTAGTGGTTGAGTGTGGGACTTCGGGTCATTGGGTTGGTGGTTCAAATCCAGCAACAGCTCTCCAGGAGCAAGGCTGGGCCTCCCACTTCCACCAAAGGGCAGTGATGCACCACCAAAAAACCAAACAACAAAAAGATTCTAAACGGGAAAAAAAATCAAAAGCTGTAAGAAGGATCAAAAGAAGATGCAAAGAATGCACAATCACTGTGCAAAAAAAAAAGTTGGTCAACATTCAAGTCCTTCAGGGGGTGCCATGTCAGCCAGATCCAGTGGTGCAGAAGGAAGGTCAGACTGCACTGAAAATTCAGCCAATAGCAAGGCTCCAGGAATTGATGGAATACCAATGGAAATATTTCAATAGGCAGTGGTGCATGGACTGGTATATTTCAGTAAATTTGGACCCATGCATCAATTAGACAAATACTATAGTAATAATTGTTGCAGGTAAAATACACTGAGATGTTAAAAATTAGATAAAAAACAATTTTGTGTGTAATTGTTCGAAAGAAGACAAGCTATCACTATCATTTTGAAAATGTATCTCCCAAGACATTTGTCAATTTCAAAGGAAAAAAATTGTAACTCTATAGGAACGAAACCCAGCAGGTGCTACCCTAATCATGATCATGGTTATTATTACTAGTAAGAAGAACCCCTGAGAAGGATCAACTTTCACAAATACTCTTGTTAAAAACAGATAACAAATATTGACACAATGCATCAGACCAATCTACCCTGAGAGACTTAAAATAGAATAATACTCTTCAAAAATGTCCAATCAATGTTTATAGAAGGAGCAGTCGAGATCAAAGAAAAGTTGCCTTAGGTAATCCCACTGCACCAGACCGCTTTACAGTACTGAAAAGCAAAGACACTGCTTGGATGATGAAGGGGCACCTGACTCCAGTCATGATATTTTCCAGAGGCTAATTTCCATGTGAAAGTTGAACAATGAATAAGTCAGGCCAAAGAAGAACCGATGCGTTTGAAATGTGCGGCTGGAGAAGAATATTGACAGTACCATGAACTGCGAAAAGGACAGAGTGGTATGTCTTGCAAGAAGCAGAGGCAGGTTTCTCTTGAGAGGCACTTAAAAGATGATGAGATTTCATCTTATGCACTTGGGATGTGTTGTCAGGAGACGCCAGTCCCCGGAGAAAGACGTTGTGCTTGGCAGTGTGGAGGAGGAGCAAAAGAGAGGAAGACGCTCGATGAGATGGACTGGCAGTGTGGTTCAACAGGGGGAGCAGGCAGAGGAATAACCGTGCAGCTGCTGCAGGACCAGGCAATGTTTCACGATTTTCTGCATGAGCTCATTATGCATTCTCTTGACTGGATGACACCTGAGAGCAGCAACGAAGTGTCCCGGTCATGAGATACGAAAAAGACCGAGACGCTAGCACATAGTGGAAGAGACTAAAGATATGACAACCGAAGACAAGGTCAGATCCAAGAATAAATCCTGCAAGGGAAAAACAAAAAGACCTTAAGATGAAAGCTGTTAACATTCTAATGACATGGGTAATTTACTATTATTATACTAATGTTACTATCTTAGATTTTTACAATTGTGACATAGTTTGGATGTTGTTAACATAATGTGATTTTGTACACTGTTAACATGTATGGAGACTGGGGGTCTAGGAGGATTTCCTGCAAGGTTTTTTCCCAATTTTCCTGCATGTCTAAGCTTATTTCTTAGTAAAATGTTAAAAAAAAAAAAAGATCGCACTGTTCATTTAGCATTTATAGCCAATCTATATGAAAAAGAGCTATAGTAATGAAAATCAATTCCATTAAGTACTGTGGAGAAAGTGGATAAATGAAGAGTACTTCAAAATATGATTTAACAATGCATTCAATAAAGTGAGTTGGCTACACTGGCTGACAGCTGCAGTGCTTCAAAGGTGATTTCAGAGAAGAATAAAGCTCAGCAGTTATAATGGAACAGTAGACATCAAACCATCCATGTCTAAACAAAAATGATCTAATTAATTAAAGAGCGGATATTTACTGAGTTTTATTAGTTGTCAGGCTTTTTACAGTTTAGCATTAACATGTTCCTTTTCCCAATATGCTAATGAATTAAATATCTGATTTGACTTCTTCAAATAGTTCAGTGACTTTCACAGATCTGCACAGCTAAACAAGCTATGATGTGATTTGGCTCCAAGATCAGGCAGCTCTGAGGTGGTTCTCTAGACTACTAGAAACCAAAAGCAGTCACCATTTGATTTCTATGCCTGGCACCCCATATGTGTCAGAGTGGAATGCGCTCCACAGAGTCTTCACTGGCTGAGGCACATGGAGATGGACGCAAGCCTTTAATATTCTGGTTTGCAGAAGAGTTCATTAACTTAAAAAAAACATTTTATTCAGGGTTCATCAACTCTTATCACAATCCATATGTACATCTATTATATGCAAGGCACATTTGTACATTCATTGCCCTCATCACTCTCGAAACATTTGCTTTCTCTTTAAGCCTTTGGTATTACCTCCTCATTTTCCCCTCCCTCCCTGCTCCCTCCTCCCTCATAAGCCCTTGATAATTTATAAATTATTATTACTTTGTCATATCTTACACTGTCCAATGTCTCCTTTCACCCATTTCCCCATTGTCCATACCCCAGGGAAGAGGTTATATGTAGAACTTTATAATCAGCTCCCCCTTTATATCCCACCTTCCTTTCATGCTCCAGGTATCACTACTCTCACCACAGGTCTTGAAGGGATCATCTGTCCTGGATCCCCTATGTTTCCAGTTCCTATCTGTACCAGTGTGCATTCTGCGTTTAACCAGATTTTTGGTACACCACAAATTTTGAGATAAAACCCCAAACAATTAGGGCCATTAGTGAGGGAAATGGGACAAACCTGAGAATCTTGGCACAGGGAATACATCGGCTATTCGAAATGGGGTAGGACACAAATACAGAGGAGTCACATATTGACAAGCGGGATATACTGAAGATAAGTCACCTGAGTACATCAAAAGAATTCACCAAGTAACAGAGAGCCCGACAACTGGGAAAACATCTTTAGCAATAACACATCAGACAAAGGTCTTATTACTAAAATCTATAATACTTTGCAAGTTTACAATAAGATAAAAAGTTAACCAAGGAGGTGGACAAAGAACTGAACATAAGCTTCACAGGAGCAGACATCTGAATGGCCAAGACACATAAGAGAAAATGTTCCCAATCATTAGGTATAGCAGAATGCAAATTAAAACAAATGTGAGATAAGATCAGAAAGCAACAAGTGTGGGAGGAGCTGTGGTGAGCTAGAATCTCTCATCCACCGTTGGCAGACCTGTAGGTATGCAGAGCAACTATGGAATTCAATTTGGTGATTTCTAAAACAAATGCAAATTGATCTACCATATGAACCAGTAATCCCCTTACTGGGCATACACTCAGAAGAGGCAATAAAGAAACCATTACCAGACATCTGTGTTCCAATGTTCATTGAGGCACAGTTTACAGTTGCAAGGAGTTGGAAACAGTCCAAATTTTCATCAACAGATGAATGGATTAAAAAAAACTGTGGTACGTACAATAAAATGGAATACTATGCATTGCCTAAAAGCAGTGATAAATGCATGAAACATATTGCCACATGCAAAGAACTGGAGAAAGTCATGCTAAGTGAAGTCAGCCAAGAGCAAAAGGACAAGTACAACATGATTCCTATGAGGTAAGCTTTAAAAAAATGCACAAGGCATAGGGGAAAAGCAACTGTATAAAAAATTCCCAGGATGAGGTCCAGGTAGTATGACAGGGGCCAGACCAAATCCAGGGATACATATGGTAGCTAACTAAAAGGGAGGAGATAGCAATTTATAGCAGGGGAAGAGGAGAGAGTATTGTTTATATCTCCACAGAAGGAGGACCAGACTTAAACATGGTGTTCCAGGATTTGAATGCAGAAATAAGTTATGGAGTGAGGAGCCAGTGGAAGTGTCTGAGGGCCTGGCCCCAATCCCAACTATGTGGTCAACAGTCCCTCCGCTCAGAAGAATTTACTTTAGAGGACAGTACTGAAGCTGCTTCTCAGGAGAGGGGCCTGTCTGACCAGAGCACACAGGAGTAAATGAAGAGGGAAGAAGAGAGAGTGACCCACCAAACTTTGAGGAAGATCTCCCCACTCAGAACAGCCAATGCACAGAGAGGACCATATGGCCGGCCCCACTATGAGACACAACACCCCTTGCTGACCCATGGCCCTACGAGGCAAACATTGTAGACACAATGTCGGGATTGCACCCCGCCTGTCTCCACCACACTGAGTTCATTAATTCTTTGCAACACCCAGGACTTCTGTTCATACCAGCCAAAGATTCGACTCTATACTTTGTGCTCTGACCATTAAGCAAAATCTGTGTAAGAAATATCAGGTTTGCATTTTACCAAATTCCAAAGTAAATAGTACTAATGAAGAGCAGCGTGCTCCTGCAACTAGAGAAAAAGTTCTGGACTATGGCCATGGTCTCAAAGGAATGATGACAACTTGGAGTTCTATGTATATAAATCGCAAATGCCCTCATTTTCCTATTCCTGGAATTTCTAAAGTAGTTTGTAAAGAATTCCAAAAGTAGCCAAGTGTTCACTGTGGTTCTGTATGTGTTTTAACATGCAGTTATATTATTCATGAATGAAGAATTTGAGGGTAAAATGCCTGTCTATAGCTCTATGAAAAGCATGAAGTATTTTTAGATACAATGTTTACATCTGAAATAACTTTCAATTGTCCACCTAGTTTCATAATCAACATAAGCCTTCTCTATAAGCAAACTGTATAGTATTATACTGTGTGTATGTCAGATAATAGAATATATGCATGTGTTTGGGTATCTGTTTATTTGAGATGAACTAGTTTGTCACTAAAGATTCCACATTCATCTCAGCTTTTACTTTTCCTTCTTTTACTTGAATTTATTTATTTATTTATTTTGCCAAACCACAATTTAGATTTGAGGGACAAGGAATCTGGATGGATTGTATATATTTACATAGCCCATCACAAGAAAGGAAATCAACAACCTCTTGTTAAACCCTCCGTATATGTGGTTCTCTTCCCAGCAACCCCCACATCCTTTCTAAATGTGTCTGAGAATTTGTCTCATCTTCATAAAATGAATAGTCAAAGGGGATTTCCAGTTCATAGAGTGTGGGGAAAGGAGGAAATTAGCAGGGTACTTAGCCAAAAGTGATGTGAACATTCCTAACCTACTGGACTAGAAAATATTAAAGGGCTGACATCAAAGCTAGGCAGTACCTCGTGGTGACAGCCAAGCTCGAGTAATCATTAGAAGACAACGCCAAATGTTCATTCCTCAATATTCCCATGATTTCAAGTTCTCCTTGAAGAGTAGAAGAGGGCTCCTTCTGACTAGTGAGCATCTTTTTTCCTAGCAGTTTCTGCCAAAGCTTGAAATAACAGATACTTTCTAACTATTTTAGCAACCTATGTGGACTTCAAAGAAACATTGCAACTTGTGTTGAGTTTTGGACATCTAACAGATTAAATAAAATATTTTAAGAGTCATGTACATAAATACATTCATTGTGTCATTTCCTTTTCATAGAAAGTATGATATATGAAAAATGGAGGGATGAATTAATATAAGAGAATATTTCCTTCAAATGTATTCCATCAGGCCTAAATATTATATCCCCTGGGATTCAAGAATCTGAATTCATTGCTAATTAGTTGGATGGCTCCAAGCAAGTCATGTAACATCTTAGGCTTCTGGTTTCCTATCGATAAATTGGGGAAAAAAATCCTAATGTATTTTAATTCTGACATAACTCTTCAAAATTAAAATTTATTATTTTAGAAAAAATATCACTCTATTGGGGGATCTTACAGCTCTTATCACAATCCAACTTTCCATTGTGTCAAGCACATTTGTACATATGTTGTCATCATCATTTTCAAAACATTTTTTTTCTACTTGTGCCCTTGATATCACCTCCTCATTCCCCCCTCCCCAGTCCTCTCTTCCTCATAAACCCTTGATAATTTATCTAAATTTTTTTTCATATCTTACATCAACTGTAGTCTCCTTCATCCACTTTTCCTTTGTTCATCCCCCAGGGAAGGAGCTGTATGTAGATCATTGTGATCGGTTCCGCCTTTCTCCTCCTACCTTTCCTTACCCTCTTGCTATCACTACTCTTATTGCTGGTCCTGAGGGTTTATCCATCCTGGATTCCCATTGTTACAAGGTTTTATCTGTACCAGTGCATATGCTCTGATATAGACAGATTTGTAAGTAGAATTGAGGTCATAATGGTCTTGGGGATGCAGCATTAAAGAACTAGAGGAAAGTATTTTTCTATCAGTGCTGTACTTGACCCTAACTGGCTCACATCTTCCTTGTGACCATTCTGTAAGGGCTGTCCAATTGTCTACAAATGGACTTTGATTCTCCACTCTGTACTCCCCCTCATTCACATTAATATGATTCTTTGTCCTAGGTCTTTGATGCCTGATACCTGATCCCATTAATGCCTCATGACTACACAGTGTGTTAGTCTGTGTAGACTAGAGAAACAAATTCATAACACACATATGGATATAAGGAAGAGGTTTATATACAAGAGGAACAAGACATTGAGAAAGCATCCCAGTCCAGTCCAGTTAAAAGTCCTAAATCCAATAGCAGCCCACATCCCTGATACCAGTCTATAAAGTCTCCCTCCAACTCACAAAGTCACAGGTCAGTGGGTGCACAGTCCTGGTGCTGGCAGGGGTCCCCTCATGGCTCCTCACCTCCAGAGCTCAGGGTCCATCAACAGCATCCAGTGGTGGCAGAAGCAACTCATCACTGGCGCGGTCTCCATGTGTTTCTCCAGCTTCAGAGGTCTGATCCCATTAGGGTAAGGATGTGTGGCTCCTTTCCAGCTCATCCAGCTCCTCAGATGCTGCCATCCTGTCTTGTCTGTAGCTTGTTGTCTCTGAGAATAACTCCCAACAACTGGGGAGATAGCTTCTCATCTCCACCAGGGAAATATCATGAGATTTCCCAGAAGTCTCAGGAGAAAGCCATGCCCACACAGAGGCCTCATTGGCTATTCAGTGGCTATTTCCAGATTAACAGGCTAGACTCCACCCCTACATCTCAATCATGAAATTAACATAAGCACATGACCGCCACACACAGCTGGTGTGCTTCTTCCATGTGGGCCTTATTGCTACTCAGTTAGATGACTGCTTGTTTATCTTCAAGTCTTTAAGACGGTAGATGTTTTATTTTTTCACCATCAGCTTTCTTCACCACATTTGCTTATGCACCCATTTTGTCTTCAGCGATCATGTTAAATTTTTTTTATATACAGGAAATACATGTGGATTTTAGAATATATGGGCACTTGTCTTTAGAGTTTTATAATTTTATAACTATAATTTTGTTGTTTTTTATCTAATATAGCTAAAAGAGAATACTACAAATAAGTTAAAAATTATGCCCATCAGGTCACTGACATCAATAACTGTTGAAAAAAAGAAAAGTTTGAATATCAACCTGGCATTTTGATAGCTAGATTTTTTTCTTAACTTTCTAGTTTTATATCATTCTGTACATAAAAAAGCACAGTAAAATAACACTACTTTTCATAAAAGTCTTTTTTAGCATTAATTACATGATTAACAGATCTTTGTCATGAGACCCACAAAGAGAAAGGCAGAAAAAGAGATACTCTAATGAAAATGAATCACACGGGGCTCTGTACCTTCCTTTGGTATGGCAGAAAACAATTCCTGCTGGTTCACAGAATTTCACCAAACTACCCTATCCACCAGTGTGACCTTGATTGCAGCCAGCTTGGTTTTGTTGGAGTCCTTGTGAAAAATGTGTTGCTCTTTTTTCTCTGCCCATTTTCATTCTTTTCCCAATCCTCCATCCTCTTGAGCCTGAAAACACAAACATAAGACTGTAGAGAATTTTTCCTTAAATTTATAAAGTATATATTAAAAGGAGAATGGAGTTTGATGCAGAACATAATAGAATCATTTTTGTATCAGCTGGAGCAAGTTCTCCCTTCCTGCTTTCTTCATCTGCAGGCCATGGGTTAGGACTATGAAGATATTTGATAAATGTCATTCACAACAGGTTAAGATTTTCAAATATGAGAAAGCATTTCCACAACTGAAATACATATTCCTCAAAATTCATCTAGAATAAATGATATTGAGATGTTTGTGAAATAACTTACTTAACTAGTTTCTGAAATAACTTACTTACTAAGTGCCGGTTACCTTTGGCAGCTTCATTGTTCGGGTGCCTTTTATTGCTAAATGTACTCCTGGGAGACAATATCCGGGACACAGTAAACACTCTGTTTTGATAGAGGATAGGATTTCACTAAAGCACACTGTCTTTCTTTCAAGTCAGTATCAGTGAATGGTTCTCCTATATACTAACACTGAGAGAGATACTGCCAGTGTGCAAACCACATTGAAGTTCTAGAAATACTTTGTATGAATATCTAAAAGTACTCTCAAACTCAGTAAGTCTAAAAACAAATGCATGATTTTCCTAGAAAGTAACTCATGTCTTTTGATGTATCAAATTATAGTATCTCCAAATCCATCAGGTGGTTAGCCAAGGCATCACCTTGTATGTTTACCTTTCCTCAACATTGTGTTACCAGTTACCAGTGACCTGGTATCCTTTCCCCATGATAGCAACATTTAAGTTCAGATAAATCCAAAACCTAATCACCTTGGAGTGTCTGCCTAAATACCCATGGAACATGAAATACCACTTGTGAAGTTTAGCTGTCAAAGCTGAGGAGTGAAAAAAAGGTAGGTTACATTTCAAGAAGGGAAGATAAACAGGAGAAATTTTGAGAGAGAGAAGAAATGAGAGACAGGAATAGGTTAAACACATAGATACAAAGGCTGACCCCCAAAGGGGCTTCTCCTCATGTACCTATCAACTGTCCTATGTAAAGTAAGACAGAGGTGTTTTTCCCTTATTTTAAATGAAGCATTAATGTAGTCAACTTCAAATGTCCTAGAGACTGGATTCTGATTCACACCAGAAGAAGAGGGCCTGTTCTTCCCCAGCTGGGGCCCCAAGCTGAGTCCGCAGTTGGAGAAAACTCTCTCCACCACCCTGCTGGCACCCAGTGCCAGCATGAATGGCCAAGGCATTCTTGGCCACAGAGGGCACATCTGACCCAGCGTCCTGGAAACAGTAACAGGGGCAAGGTATATATTTTTATTATCATTTTGTTTTACAAATCTCCTAAGAATCTATTAATCTCACAAGTGGCACCTTGCATGTACTCTGACTTTTCATCATTGAAAAAGTGAAAAGTTTCTCTGTAGTCAGGGTACCTATCTATTCTCACACATCACAAACTGCAACCTGAAGCTGATTGATTTTTTTTAATGGTAAAAATGGAAAGACCTACAGTTCTGAAAGTGACATTGCTGTGCAACATACCAGACATTCTGAGAGCTAGAATATTGTTGTCTTTATTTTTTTCTTTTGTTGTCTTTAAAAGCTCATGAATAGCTTAAACAGCTATTCACAGTAGTTCATAAATGTGAAAGTCTTTGGTTTAGCATAGTGATTACTTTAATATTACTTTTAAATTCTGCATTAAAGAGAGCAAGTCCGAGCCTTTGTAAACCCTTCTCTCCTCACATATCCATGTGGAGGTCTGTTACTGTTGCTTAACCAAATTCAAAAACTGGTATGATTAGACTCCAGGCACTTATCAGTCACTCGAAGCAATTCAATTTGACTAAGACTAGTTTGTTCCGAACTGTTCTGAATGCTGTCCCCTAAAAATGTCTAAAAATAATTTTTCTCAAAATTATTAGCAAATAGATAGCAAATGTTTATGTATATGTGGTGGTCATGAATTCGTTATGCCAGTTTTATGATTGGAATGTAGGGGTGGAATCTGGCCTGTTAATCTGGAGATAGCCATTGAGTAGCCAATGAGGTCTCTGTGTGGGCATGGCTTTCTCCTGAGACTTTTGGGAAATCTCGCGATATTTCCCTCATGGAAAAGAGAGGCCATCTCCATAGTTGTTGGGAGTCAGTCTCTGAAACAACAAACCATGGGCAAGGCAAGATGGCAGCATGCCAGAAGCTGGAGGAACCAGAGAAGAAGTCACCCAGCCTTACCCTGGTGAACCAGACTTCTGAAGCTGGAGAAGCCACGTGGAGACCCCTGCCAATTCTGGATTGGCATCCTGGACCACCACTGGATACTGCTGATGGACCCTGAGCCCTGGAAGGGAGGAGTCCTGGGGAGACCCCTGACAGCACCAGGATTCTGCACCCACTGGCCTGTGACTTCATGATCGGAAGGAGACTTTATAGACTAATATCGGGCATATGGGCTAATATCAGACTTATGACTTTGAACTGGACTGGATTGGGATACTTTCTCCATATTCCATTCCTCCTGGATATAAACCTTAGCCTTATATCCATATGCATGTCCATGAATTTGTTTCTCTAGTCTACCCAGACTAACACATATATTTTAATTGTTTTAAAAATTTTAGTTACTGGTGAGCCTCACTGGCATAAGTGGTTGAGTGCAGGACTGCAGCCCATGGACTTGGTGGTTCAAATCCAGCAGTGGCTCTCAGGAGCAGCACTGGGTAGCGCCCACGGCCACCAGCAGCAGTGATGCCAAATAAAACAAAAACAAACAAACAAAAATTTTAGTTACTAACTTATTTTTTAAATTAACCAAAGGTTAATAAAATGTGATCATAATAAAGAATACAAGATATAAGAACAGTGAGTCATGTTTAACAAAAGTGATGGAAATAGTGATCAAGAAATGAAAAATAGACATGGTTTTGGAGGGAACCAGGTGAAAAACAAGAACATGAAGTATGTCTATGAAAGGCATTTCTTTCTTTTGGAGTTTTCTGGTTGCAGTTCTTTGCTGATGTCAATACTGACAATATTATTTATATCATTATGAAATATAACTTACCTCTTTTATAAAATAAAGCAAAATTGTGACCTCCAAATTTGTGTGTCAGGGAAAAGTGACAAGATGCATTCAGCAGTGACCAGTAAAGGGCTGAAAATACCCCAAGGATGTGAAATGTATTATATGGCACTGAATCTGGGATTTGGAAGCTATTTTGTAATTATTTGTTGTTGGTCTCAGGAGTATATGTTTCACACACTTCTCTTTTACCCAGAAAGTAATTTTGCTTCTGTGGTGACCATGTGAGAATAATGACATGGTGGAAAACTTCTTGTGTAGTTTTCATTGTAATTTGATCAATATCAATTTGCAGTGTGTCTGAAAGTTATTCATACAAAAGCAAACACCTGCTTAGTAGCTGTTCTTCCAGGGCTCAAGAAGTGCACAATTTATAGTGAGGAGAAAGTGTAACAACTCTAAAAAATATAATTACTGATAACAAATTTTCTTACCAAAAAAGTTGTCTTTCCAGAGTAAGCCATTGAATAAATGCATTTTAAAAAGCTGACAGAGTCAATTTTCATGAATGGTTTAAATAAAAACTAAAACTTGGGTTCAGATTACAGTTGAGTCCAAAACCAAAGATTTTCCAACATGTAGTTACATACAAGGCATCAATCAATAAGTAGTCCGAGTGCTGATGTACTCAGACTTCAGGGAAAAAATAATAGAACCTGAAATAGCACAGACCGAGGAGAATCTGAGGGGAGAAACAAATCTGAGAAGTAGCCAGGAGGAAATCTCAGAGTCGATGATCAGATGAGATTTATTTGACGGCGGCCACTCAAATGCTGCTTTCCATGGTTCCCAGGCTGCAATCCACAACGTCAGCAGTTAGAACTGGCTGCATGTGGGAGAAAGAGGAGGCATTCTGCTCTAGTAAAGGCTTACAATCTGAAACCCACAGGGACGCTTCGACCCTGTCGTTTAAGGTTACCAGGAGGCAGAATCGACTTGATGGCAGTGTTTGTTTTAGTTTTGATAGAAAAGGTAAGACATCTTTAGCTCTTCATTTTTGTCTTTCTCTCTCTATCTCATTTGATCATTGATGCTGCTTCCCCCATAACTACTTTTCATATCCGTTTCCTCCTCTCTGATTCTTTTAGCTCTGTGTTATTACAGGTTATATAACTTTCCCTCTCAAGTATGAATAATTCAGTGGCCTCTTTACTTCTATTATTACTCTTTTATTGCTCTCAAATCCACCTTCCACATCATCAACTAAGTGACAAAGTCAACACAGGATGAATGTGACAGTAGTAGAGTTCTCTTATTTAAAACATATACAATTTTCACAATCTGGCCCATGCTGTGCCTTCTGTGACTCTGTGTCTCAAACATAAGCCAGTGAAAAATAACCTTTTCAGCATTAGTGTGCTAGCCATTCTGACATTCATTCTCTAGAATGTAGATGAATGCTTTCAACATATAAATTATCTCTCAAATATCTCTGGAATGTTTTATGTTCAGTTCTTATTAATCATTGCCATACTTTTCCTAGGCTTGCGTCACTGATTTTCACATATACTTGATTGCTTTATCAATATTACATTTTCATCATTACATTTTTAAAATCAAAATAAATTGATTTTAAAACTACAGGGTACAAATCCCTACACTCCATGCCTACTGATACCCACTACCCCAAAGCAGAGTTTATCTCTATATGTTCCAATAGCTTCTTAACTTTTCTACATACTTAGAGTTTAACCCCTACCTACGATGGCTGGTAGGATTTTTTTCATCATGTAAAACCAATCAGGATGTTCCCCATCCTGAAATTTAGCACAGCTTTCACAAGTGGTCTAAGATGAAATTATAAATATGAATCAGATTCCTAAGGTTTTGTATATATTCTTATATCTCTCAAGCCTTGTACTTATCTGGTCTTTCTCGCTATTTGCACTCCTGCACCCTTGCCCTATTGGGTGTTTTGCCACAGCACTAGTGCTTTTTGTTCTTCTATTTATTTGCTAATCTCTTTTTATCTCTCAGGTCTCCAATTGAGCATCGGTTCCTTTATGTGCCTATCACTGACTCTCTTGACTAGGTTAAATTACTTTTCCCTGCATTATCACCATGGCATCTCTCCTTAACACAATTAATGTCTGTAACTTTCTCAGGGAAGCTTTCCTTAATCCCTTTGACAGGAGAGCGCGTATAGGGATTAAGCTTTCACATATGTCACTGTACTTCTTAGCCTGGATTACAGCTCAATAAGTATCTGTTGGGTTAAACTGAAATTATATTTAGAGTCATCAAAATATTTCCAAGTTTTGAAATTTATAATAAGTGTATACTCCTTGTTAACTTTTTAAAAAAAATAATGTTTTAAGTATATACTCACTTCTCAGCAACTCAAGGAACTTTTGCTAACACCATTTCCAAAGTGGATTTGATCTCTCTGGCTGGAGAAATCCATAGCACACATTTCTCTCATTGCCATATATTTATTAATCTGTCTCTCTCAAGAGTCAGTGATTTACTTGAGAGGAGAGCTGATATCTATGTGATGCTGAGTTTTCTCAGCAAAGCCAGTGATGTGTATAAACGGTATACCAAGAAGTTAAGATAAAGAAAATGGTTCAGACCATTGTAGAAGGCACATCTAATCCAAGTTCCGTGGGTCACATGGTAAGCCAGAAGCTTTGCCTGAGGCACTGGAGTCTGATAAACTTAGAAGATTAGGTGGATAGGTAAATGAATCCATAGTTAGCAGATGAGCTCGTAGACCACGGATGACTCCCAAGATAGTCAGACTAAGCCAGTGACTCAAGTCCAAATAAGCAGAGACATGTGACCAGATGTAGATTCAGACCAAGAAAAGAGAAGGCAAGCTTTCCTACCAAGTCAACTTATATAGGAAGTAGGCTACAACTGTAAGGAGACTTCCTTTCAATTGTCTCAGGACGGTGGTCTTAGTTGGAGGGTTGCTCCTTACACAAATCTTCTCACAACTAATTGGCTGTTCACAGCACATCCCATTATGGAATCGATTACATAATGTCAACTGTCATCATGGGAAATTCCTCAGTCTCAACTGCCAAATCATTGAGAATCCTGCCCTAGCCTAATAGACACAAAACCTATCACCATGTCTGACCCGTGATTTGTGTTCCAAGAGCACAGAAGTTAGCAAAAATTATTGCTCAATGGATATTAACTGAACGCATATACAGATCAATAAAAATAAAATAACCATTAGGTAACCTATTGTCTCCAATAACTCAAATACAAATAAGACACATTTTCGTGGGAAATTGAAGTGGATTGATATATGAGGACTATTTTAAGCACCCACCAGACATTCATACATTATTGCTATTGTTAAGTTCCATCAAATCAGTTATAACTCACCATGTACAACAGAGTAAATTATTTACAGTCTTTTACCACCCCTACAAGTATTATATTTGAGACCCTTCTTGCAGCTACTACATTGGTGCTTCTTCTTTTGTACTGATCTCCTATTTGCTCAAATGTGTTGTCCTTCAGGCAATGGTTGCTCCTAAAGAAGGGGCTGGAAGTATGTGCAATGAAACCTCACCGTGCTCAGTTCTAAAGAAGCTCTGGATGAATGTCTTCTAAAGCAAGCTGATTCATTCGTCTGGCAGTTGATGGGATATTTAATATTCCTCGCTATGGTGCAAATGCATTAATCCTTCTGTTGTCAGCCTCACTTTTAGTCCAGATGTCACAAGCATATGAAGTGATTCAAAATACTGTGACCGACACAGCCTGGCGTCTCTGCGGCTGCCGGGCCGGGCCAAGCGGAGCGGAGCACAGCTCTACAGAGCGGAGTGGACCGCGGCGGCGCTGTGAGCCCGTTCTCCCGCCCGCCCGCCGTCCCTCGGCGCCGCGCGCCCAACCCGGCATGGAGCCGGAGTGTCGAGTACTTTCCATCCAGAGTCACGTGGTCCGCGGCTACGTGGACAACCGTGCCGCCACCTTCCCGTTGCAAGTGCTGGGATTCGAAATTGATGCTGCGAACCCTGTGCAGTTTTCGAACCACACAGGCTACGCCCACTGGAAGGGTCAAGTGCTGAACTCAGATGAGCTCCACGAGCTGTACGAGGTGCTCAAGCTGAACAAGGTGAACAAGCATGACTACGTGCTCACGGGGTACACCCGAGACGCATCCTTCCTGGCCATGGTGGTGGACATCGTGCGGGAGCTGAAGCAGCAGAACCCCAGCCTCGTCTACGTATGTTCCAGAGAATCTGCTTCCGGTTTACAAAGAGAAAGTTGTGCCTGTTGCGGACATTATAACTCCCAACCAGTTTGAGGCTGAGTTGCTGAGCGGCAGGAAGATCCACAATCAGGAGGACGCACTGGAGGTGATGGACATGCTGCACTCCATGGGCCCCATGACACTGTGGTCCTCACCAGTTCTGACCTGCCGTCCCCGGGAGGCAGCGACTGACTACCTGATTGCTCTGGGCAGTCAGAGGACAAGGCGGCCTGACGGCTCCGTGGCAACAGAGCAGATCCGGATGGAGATGCACAAGGTGGACGCTGTCTTTGTGGGCACCGGGGACCTCTTTGCCGCCATGCTCCTGGCCTGGACGCACAAGCACCCCAACAACCTCAAGGTGGAGTGTGAGAAGACCGTGTCTGCTATGCACCACGTCTTGCAGAGAACCATCCAGTGCACCAAAGCCCAGGCTGGGAAAGGACAGAAGCCCAGCCCGGCCCAGCTGGAGCTGAGGATGGTGCAGAGAAAAAGGGACATCGAGGACCCAGAGATCGTTGTGCAGGCTGCCGTGCTGTGAGGCCACGCCAGTGCCCGGCGCCAGCCACACACCAACCGTCCGTGTCGTCTGCATTGTCCGTCGTCCTGTGAAAACGTAATGTCCGCACCAGAGCTGGGACTGGGACTTGACTACTGGATGCCTGTTCCCCCTGGATGGCCAGCCTGCCTCTTATTCTGAATCAGTCCATGCTTTGGATGAGTTGATACCAGCAGGTTGTCATTGGTGGACTCCGCTCTCCTCCCTCCTGAAGACGCCCCTGGGTCAGTCCACCTGGTGCCTGGCTCCACCCAGTGTGCCGGCAGGACCAGAGGACACCTTTTATGTTGGCTGCATGGCACCTGGGTCCCGAGTGGGCGGGCCCCGAGACCCAAGTCTGGCCGCCTCTGAGAATGAGCTGGGTTTTGATCAGTCTATCTAGGCGTTGGTTGTGGAACCATGATGCTCGGTATCTGAATGATCCTTCTAGTCCGTCCCTCTGCCACTGTATTCTTGTCTAGAGTTTTCGTTTCTGGATTGGCAGCTCGTGGAGTGCTGGGGATCTTAGGAAAGGGTTTGCTCAGACCCATCAGACCCCGAGTCCAGAGAGGGCTGCATCCTGCACCTCTGTGACACCTCGCTGAGGGGAGTCTTATCACGAGAGGTGGGCCTGGGCCCTGTTCCCTTTGAGAAGTGCTCAGTTCGAGGTGCTGTCTGCATGGAGCCAGTGGGCTTGTTGTTCAGAGGCAGGTGTGGAGCACAGACAGGGGCCTGGTCTCATCAGAAAAAAAAAAAAAAAGAAAATACTATGACCAGGGTTAGATGCACTTTAGTCTTCAAAATATTGCCTTAGCTTTTAAACAATTTAGAGAGATCTTTTACAGCAGATTTGCAATGCAATTACAGGAGATTTCTTGACTATCGCTTTAATGCACATTGCTTGTGGATCTAAGTAGAATGAAATTATGCTCCTCTCAAACCTTGTGTAATTTATTGTGATGTGGCTTATTGTCTGATTGGGAAGATTTTTTTTCTTTTAGGTTGAGATATAATCCATGCTGGAGGTTGTAGACTTACTATTCTTTTCATAACTAAGTACTTCAACTTCTCGTCACTTTTAGTAGGCAAGATTGGACATTTTCTATACAAACCAGTTGATTAATATTATTTCTGAGACTGTGACAGAATTTGTGATCAAAGACAAATTAAACTGAAGTCAAAAAACAAGCTCATAAAATTATTTTTATATTAAGCCTAAATAATCTATATACTAGAATGATTTTCAGCTGAAAAGGAGAAGGATGGGACTTTCTGCTCCAGAAGAGGTTGATGGATTTGGAAATCCAAAGGTTCATTGTACTCTGTCCTATAAAATTGTTAGGAGTCCTCTTATAAATATGAATATGTCAACTTGCAAATATGTCAGTTATATGTCAATAAACTTCAACTTTTAAAAAAAGTACTTTGCAAATGTGAAGATCACAAAGTAGAAATATCATCTGGCATTATGTTGGTGGATACTTATGGCACAGAGGCAGAAATATTGGAATCAATATCAATGTCAATTTGTTGAATATAACAGGATTCCATAACTAGTGCCTTACCTTCAACTGTCAAGGAGAAAAGACAAACAGCAAAGAGTGCACAAATAATTCAAGTTTTGCGACCAGGATTCATGCAAAGAGAAATACCTATCTAGTGAGACTGTCTGAGTCTCAGGCATCCTTTTATTACAAGGACTAAGAATTATATATGTAGACAGAGATACAAACATACACAATCTACACAGTTTACCAGCATCATCTGAAATTGTATATACAGAATTAATCAAGTATATATATTATACTTGTATATATACAAGTATTATATATATATATATATATATATATATATTTCAAGTGGACCTGACTTTAAAAAATTCACAAGAGAAATAATTTTACAAGAAAATAAACTCATTGCCATCAAGTCAATGCTGACTCGTAATGAGCCCTTTTGGGTTTCTAAAAGTGTAGCTGCTTAAGGGAATGGAAACCCCAGCCTCTCCCCAGCCACCCTCCATCCCTCTTGGAGGTGCTAGTAGTTTTGAACTGCCAACCATAGAGATAGCATCCCAACATCCTAACATGCCACTACACCACAAGAGTTTCTTGAGAGAAGTAAAGGCACATCCCTTTTTAAACACAAACTTACTTCTGAGATAGCTCAGCTCCAGATCACTGCAACAAAGCACACATCACAGTAAAGGGAGTCCCGCCTTCTGGGTTCCAAGTGCTTGCAAAAGTGATGTTCACAGTATACTGAAATCTACTGAGTGTACAATAGTTTTATGAAAGTCTGTGAAAAGTTTATAATTCTAACCCAGGGGTGTGCAGTGAGGTTAGATGTTGTTGGGAAATGGCAGTCACAGACTTGCTCCGTGCAGGATTGCCACAAATGTCAACAGCTCTTCTTTTTTATTATTGTTTTAAAAAGCACTCAGCAAAACCCAGTGAAATGAAATATGTTTTTTTGCTATTTAATTTGTAACTATACCTAACTTATACCTATATTATCAATATAGGACTAGAAAAGTCTCAAAAATAGTTTCTAGAAATATTAAAGGATTTATTGAGGTACCTTTCAGCAACATAGTATATATTAATATCCAGTATAAAACATCTCTGAATTTTACACATTGTTCTGTCCTTCTCAAAATATTGTGCTAAAGAATAAACAGTATCACTTTCATCTAAGTAATTTTATTGTTAATAGTTAAACTATTTGTGATTTCCTTGAGACTTGAAAATGGGCTCTTCTGTGAACTTACGATCACATTGTACCCCAAACAGTAGCAATTACATTGGTATTTCTGGTAGGTTTTGATTTCAGAAATAAAGGTATTCATTCCCCTCACTGACAGCTAATTACATCCTTCTGGTAGTAGACATCTCTAAATTGTACAGAATGATAAAGTGTGTGGTAAAGACAGCAAAGGTAATCAATTCATAACAGTTCCAGAGTGATCAGGAGTTCCTGAAAGATCCAACTGGTTAAGTGTTCAACTGTCAGCTAAAACATGGTCAGTGAGAACCCCCCCAGGGGCCCCTCTGAAGACAGGCTCCACCATCAGCTTTCGAAGGTCTCGGTCTTGAAACTGCAGTAGAGCAGCTCTAGGCTCTTGCTCCTGGAGAGCTGCTGCTGGATTTGAACCACCAAGCCAGTGGGCCGCAGTCCTGCACTCAACCACTATGCCACTGGGGCTCAGCCCAATACAGAGAATTTTATCATTCCATAGTACAATGACATGAAGTATGCTTCAGTCTGGGTAGACTAGAGAAACAAATTCATAGACATGTATATGTATATAAGGGAGAGATTTATATACAAGAGAACTAGAACATTGAGAAAGCATCCCAACCCAGTCCAGCTGAAGTACACAAGTTTGATATTATCCCATATGTCTGATCCCAGTCTATAAAGTCTTTTTTTCTGATTCAAGAGGCACACGCAATGACCCCAGGGCAATCACAGGCTAGTGGGTGCAGAGTCTTGTGTATCCAGTGGCAGTAGAAGTATCTCAGGGCTGGCAGGGATCTCTCTGTGACTTCTCTAGCATTACAGCACTGGCAGGAGTCTGCCTATAGCTCCTCCTCTTTCCAGGGCTCAGGGTCTATCAGCATGCTGCAGTGTTTCCCAGGGAGTCACCTTGTATCTTATCAGGAGAGTATCTCCAACCCACTGAGTCATGGGGGGGGGGGGGGATTTGGCCAGATTTCCCCGAATTCTCAGGAGAAAGCCATGCCCACACAGAGGTCTCATTGGCTATCTCCAAATTGACAGGCTAGACCCCACCCCTACACTCTCAATCATAAAACTGACACCAGAGAATATAGCTGCCACAAAGCAGTATTGTACAATTGCAACCACAGTCAGTTTCAAAGCATTCTTTTCTATCCTGAACTCCTTGACATCAGTTTCCTTCCCACCCAACCACACCTCCACTGGACCAGCTCCCATCATCCCGAGAACCTTATTCCATTTGCTGTGCCTATAGAGCCATCAATCCTGGATTTCATATACTGAAAAACAGAAAAATATATAACAGATATTCAAGAGGTGACCCCCCAATGCCATAACACATCGGAAATAAATGCCAATATGAATGAGCAAACAAAAAATACTGAAACTATTAGAAACAAGATCTGTCCAATGTGCATCAGAGGGGGAGGTCAACTGACAAGTTTCAACTGTTCAAATAAGGATTATCCTTTTGATTTTCTGAAGTTATCTCACCAATGCCCCTTGTTTAGGAACCTTTCCTCCCATCCACCTACTATGGATTGAAGAAAGTCAGTAAAACTTTGTTTGCTATGTAGCACCTACAACAGTTGTCTTGGGTTCCTATTGTCATCCAAAACCTTCTGCAATCCAAATTCTCACACTCCATGTTCTGATACTGTTCCCTCCTTCAACTTTGGATGATATGCTTGACAAAGCATATGGCTTTTAATGACTGATGTTGGTGTGCTTCTTCCATGAAGTCTTAGTTGGCATCTCATATAGTGGAAGTCTTCATGGGCACAGAGAAAGTCATCTTTCTTCTGTGGAGTTGCTGGTAGGTTTGGACCAGCTCCATTGTGGTTACCATTCCCAAACTTACCCAAAAGTGCCACCAAGGTCCCTATCACCTATTAAGGGATGTGTATAAGACTTTTATGAGTCATTTATCAAACCTGAATTCATATTATTTGACAATGTATTCTTTCAGGAGATGACAAGCAGTGGCCACAAAAGATATACTGAAAGTTTATTATTTTAGTATATTTTAGCAGTTGTTGAAGAGAACCCTGTTAGCACTTCAATTATTAGTTATTTGCAATAGGTTGATATTTTTTGTCAGGAACTTGGAAACTTATAGTATTTTTCCCAAAAGCTTTAGGACATAAAAGAGACATGTTTATCTTGGTTTTGTGGTTTTATAAGAACTGAATTAGTATTCTTACATAATACTATGGAAGGAAAACTTGCATCAAATAAATGAAAGAACTGAAATTTGATTTCAGTTGTAGGCTTAGGTTTTGTTATCTCTGTCTAGTCTTCCTTCAAGTATAGATTTCTTAAGACAGAACCATTATACAATTAACAAATATATTACAATGCATTGCGCTGGTCTTATTAAGTAATGTAATATATATATTTGTGATATTCCTAGGGCATTCTAAGAAAATTATGGAAACTGTAGCACATCTTAAGTATAGAATACATCAAAATTTTCCAAAGTTATTTAGTAGTAGATAAGTTTATTTCAATATTGATAAAAGGGACTTGAAAGAGTTTGTGATGAAATTCTATTCTCTTTTCATCTTCCCATCAACTTTTTGAAGTTTCCTGATAGATGAGAAACAAGATACATTTTTTGTGTCAAATATGTATGTGAAACTCTTGATACAAAATGCAAGACAGATTGATTTAGTGCAGGCTTTACCAGAGCTTTAAAATACTCATTAGAATGACTAATTTTCACAGAAAGATATAGATGGCAGTGCTTTCCTGAGTAGACATGTCATCCCTGCTGCCTGACACTAAATCCTGACCTTCTGCATCTGGTAGGGGTTTTTAAGTTCAAATAGTATTGCTCCTTAGTACACCCAATACGGTAGAGAGATCTGTTATCTCCTTTCTGCATAGCAGGAAAACTACGTAAAACAATACACTGAATTGCATGGTGGCTCTAAACTGACATTAACTTTTGTGATTTAGAGATTTCCCCAGAAGCTAGTCATCCTTCTATGAAGATGGCTTTTGATTTGCTGTGAAGTTCACCTTACACCCCACCCAATACATGTGGTTCACATAAGACTTACAGAATTTATCCAACTCCTAGTTCCAAGAGTAACCAGGATTTAAATGGGACCCCGATTTAAATGTATTACACTCCCATCTATTGATGATGATGATTTCAAGAATGAGCTATCACCCAAGTCATACTAATGAATATCAGGCTACGACTGAAATATCAGGATTTTGAGAAAAGAGATCTTCTAATTTCAAATGGGATTCTAGCAACAAGAGTGGTGGGATTTTAATTCTGAGGAATGACGGTGCAGAGCTTCTGGAGGTGAACAACACAAGAAAAGAAAGAACTAGAAATGGACAGGCCTGATCTCTACTAGCATATTATACCTAAGACTTTTCTATAACTGGACTTTGTGGGACTGTAAGAAATTCACTTTCCATCTTCGATTACATAATTTAAGTTGAATTTTATCACTGACAATTTGAACATTTCTGACTGCTATGTGAACTACATTGAGTTATTGCCTGTACAGCTATATCAAATGGCTCTGAAAAGGATCACTTTGACTGCTACCTCTAGAAAGATTTTTAAAGACTTCTGAAAATTTCTTTTTTTGGTATGTAAATTAACAGATATTTATTGAATAAACATATTCATAACCTACACTAAGTTATGACTCCCTTTGAAAGTCACCACATATGCTACTTTTGTTATATAAAACAATGTAGCATTTTCATCTCAACACACTCATTATTTGCCATGTACACAAAAAAAAAACAAGAAGAAATGGACATTATAATGCCTGGCATATGTTAGTTTTAGAAGACAGAAATGGATTTGATCAATTCATAGTCAATGAATATACACTCAATTCATTGGTGATTCCAGCAAGTATTGCAAGATCTTTTAAAGATTCTCATTTTAGTAAAACGATAATGGAATCTAATGTTCAACTCAGATCTAGCTATTGTAAGTAGCAAGTATAATGAGACAGTGATTGTTAGCAAATAACTTTGAAATACAAATCAATCAAATACTAGAACTTGTGCCACTGACTTTTAATATTTTTTAAGGAATACATTAGTGGAATTATCAACAACTCGTACACACGCGTTGATATTTCTGCCCAGATAAATCTTATAACTCATAGCCTCTCAGCGGTGCTTTGAAGCAGCAGTGCTGCTCTTAACATTTACACTTGCTTGATGAGAAAATGTTGCAATACTCACAAGTATGCTTATTAAGGAAGAGAAATGGCAGCACACACCGGCTGTCCCCAAATACACAGAAGCAAAGCAAGTGAGTGCTTACAAAGGCTAAGCTCTACCTGAAGAGAAATTGAAGTCGGGTTCTTCCTACTTCATTGCACTCATCTACATCTGTTTATCTAACAAAAGTACATTTTATAAATAAAACAGGGAAAACATGCTCTCACAAAGCAATTGAGATTTATTTGAATGTGGAGAGTCACATTATCAAGGGGATAAGAAACTTCTGAGCATGGATTAGTCATTCATTAGCATTTGCCTCTGGTGACTAGAGGCATAAAGTCAGTCATTTACTTAATGTATTTATCTGGCAATTTAGTCATTCACTTGATGGATGAGAGGGAATCGCAAAGGAAAGTGAGAAAGGTACTTGATGCACTTCTCCAGTGTGTCACAAGATCTGTAATACACACAATCCATACAACTTTCTGAATACATTTAAGGTAGCTGAATGCCAACTCATTAATAGCATTATAAATATGTATCAAACAAAAGTTGATATACTTAACGTAATCCAAGAGGTATGGTAAAGGGAAAAGACCAGATTGATCAAAAGGTGTGTGTTTGACTTGTTTCTTTATTTCTTTTGCTTCACGCATTTGAGCCCTTGGAAGTGGAGGTGAAACTGGCTGAGAGTGTAAAGATATCATCAGGAGAGAATTCCCTGATGATTCACTATTAAGGGCTTTATAATCAATCTTTCTTTGAGCAGTGGATTTTTGTTATTGTTCTGTTTTTATTTTCATAATGTAAGTTTCCTAATATTAAAGCTCTGAGTTTTCTTTTTTTTATTAAAAGTTTTAAATCTATGATGTACTGTTCAAAGGGTAGGTTTTAAAAAAAATACTCTGGTTTCATGAACTTTGAAATCAATACTGTTTAAAAGCGCAGGTAAAATCAAAGGGTACCTATTGTGTAAACGTAGTTATTTTGTACAAACTGCCTATATGTTTCAAATATAGAGCTGATGAGGTGGACATGTCTATAGGTACTGTCACTACTTCTCTATATGTACCTGTGTGCACAAAACGTGCAAGTGAGCAGCTCTGAAAGCAATGTAACACACTGTCTCAGATGCAGAAAAGGGCTGTGTATTTAACCCTTTGGTGATTATATTTCCTGAATTAACTTTCTTTTTCAAGAAAATTGTAGTAAACATACAATGAGAGACAGCAATATCTCTCTATTTCAATACAAAATAGCATTACAGGTACAAATGCATGACTTTTACACAACTGAAATATGTTCCAGTTACAAGTCCACGCACATGATATCTCTGTGGCTTTGCAAATACAATGCAGGGGCTCCCTCTGCATAACTATCTGGGCATTACTTTTATTTTTTAAATTTTATGATGTTTAGAGAAAATGAAATCCTCCTTAATATAAGAACTAGATAATTAGAATATGAGCCTGGCTACATCAGATACAGTGATTATTTCCAACCACTCAAGAAACTTGAAATAATAGCAGAATAGGTAGGAATGAATATGTTCTTATGAAGATAATCTACTGTTAATCAGCAATCACAAAGTCTTTTAAATATATTAAATTTTATTGTAATTGTAAATGAAAAAGTACTACAGCTAACTTACATCTGAAGACATGTTGAAAAGCACTCCAGGGATTCAATTTTCCCACCACTGATCAGTCAGACAGCCATACTGAAGTGACTTGCATGGCGCTATAATGCTAGAAACGATGCCACTGTTAGTTCAAGTATCAACACAGTCACCCATTTTGGGCGTTATTTATGGAGAACTACTTTGAAATGTATTGGATAATAAAAACCTTATGGTTAGCAACAGCAATGTGTCTGACCTTGTGTTAAAAGATGAGTACTGTCGGTAGGAAGTCATTACAAATATGACTGGGGCAAAGGTGCCCCCTCAAACTATGATAGTCCCTAAAGATATGGACAGAGTACAGTTTTCAGGATCTTCATTTGCTGATGAGAATGACTTTAAATGAACAGAAACATCTGCAAATGTGCATTAATAGTCAGAACATGAAAGGTTCTAGGAATTGATAGAACATCAATTGATGTGTTTCATCAAGTGGATGAGGTATAAGAAGCACTTACTCATCTAGACAGTTTTCCTAGCTAACTGACTGGAAGAGATCCATATGTGTACCCATTCCAAAGAAAGGTGACCCAACAGAATGCTCAAATTGTAAAACAATGTCATTAATAATCATGTGCAAGTAAAATTTCATTGACGATCATCCAACAATAGTTGTAGCAGTACATTGACAAGGAGATTTCCGGTGTTCAGGTCCAACTCAGAAGAGGATGGTAAACAAGGGATACCATTATTGATGTGAGATGAAAGCAAAATGTGGTAGTTACATAATCTGATGTCAACGTGAGAGAATTAAGAGTGAAGGGTTGGAGTCTAGTCTATCAATCAGGTCATAGCCAATGAGGCTTCTGTGTGGGCATGGACTTCTCCTGAGAATTATGGGAAATCTGTTATTTCTTCTTGGAGACTGGAGACACTTTTTTCCCCATTGTTCATCCCCTGAGACATGCTTTACTCACAAGACACATGGTAATATGCACTGGGAGCTGGAGAAGTTACTTGGACTCTGCAGTGATGCAACCAGACCTCTGGGAACTGGAGGAACCATGTGGAAACCCCTGTCAATGCTGAGATTCTTCCACCACCACCACCACTGCATCCAAATATTTTATAACCACTGACCTGTGGTTGTCCTGCAATCCACATCACTGCATGTGTTTTGTGAGTCTGAAGAGGACTTTAAAGATTGGTATCAGACATATGGGCTAATATCAGACTTATGAGCTTGGACTGAACTGGGTTGGGATGCTTTCTCAATGTACATTTACCCTCTGTGCTAGTCTGGATAGACTAGAGGAACAAATTTCAAAGTCACGCATATGGACATAAGGAATGGGTTTATATTCAAGGGGAACAGGACATTGAGAAAACATCCCAGCCCAGTCCAGCTCAAAGTCATAAGTCTGATATTAACCCATATGCCCGAAATCAGTCTATAAAGTCTTCTTCCGACTCAGGAAGTCACAGGTCAGTGGGTGCAGAATCCCGGTGCTGACAGGGCACCTTGCCTCCAGGGCTCAGAGTCCATCAACAGCAGAAGCAACTCAACGCTGGCAGAGGTCTTCATCTGGCCACCCCAGCTTCAGAGGTCTGGTTCCATCAGGGCAAAGTGTGTGGTCTCTCCGCTGGCTCCTCCAGCTTCTCAAACGCTTCCAGCTTGTCTTGTCTGTGATTAATCATCTCTGAAACGAACTCCCAACAACTAGGGAAGATAGCTTCTCATCTTCACGAGGGAAACACCGTGAGATTTCCCAGTCTCAGGTGAAAGCTATGCCCACATAGAGGTCTCATTGGCTACTCAATGGCTATCTCCAGAATAACAGGCAAGACTCCACCCCTACATTTCAATTATAAAATTAACATAAGCACATGACTGCCATCCCCTCTATATAAAATTCACTCTTATACACAAGTGTTTCTATGGATTTGTTTCTCTAGTCTATAAGGGCTAACACACAAAGTATACCTGAAAGATGTTTACTTGTGTTTTATTGACTATGCAAAGGCATTCAACTGTGTAGCTCATAACAAATTGTGGATAGCCTGGAGAAAAATAGGAATTCAGGAACTCTTCATTGTGCTCATGTGAAAATAGTTTGAGACAGTTATGTGAACAGAAAAAGGAAATACTGCATGGAAAAGCAGGAAAATTATGGGTTGTATCCATCACCATACTTATTCAATCTGTTTGCTGAGCAAACCATTGGAGGAGCTGGATTATATGGAAGAAGCATGCAGCATTAGGATTGGAGGAAAGTTTATTCACAAGCTGGAATGTGAAGACGACAAAATTCTACTTATTGAAAGTGAAAACAAACACACTTGAAAAATAACAATATACCTTTTGATATGGATAACAACTTAATGTAAAGAAGACTAAAACCCTCAACTTGACCAATAGGTAACATCACAACAGCATCACAATAAATAAAGGATTGATGTTTTTCCAGGATTTCATCTTACTGGGATCTCCAATCAATGATCCTAGAAGTAGCGGTCAAGAGTTGAAAAGACATATTGACTGGGCAAATCTGCTGCACAAGGACTTTTTACTAGGCCTGACCTCAGCCTTCATCTTTTCAATCATCTCATGTGCATGTGAACATTGGATAAAGGAGACTGGGAGAGAGCAGTTACATTTGCTGCAGAAGAACACTGGAAATGCCATGGGTTTCTAAAAAGGCAAACAGATCTTTCTGGAAAAAGTATGTCTAGAGTGCTTCTTAGAAGCAAGGCATAGTCTCACATACTTTGCCCATGTTATCCATCAGAGATGAGCCCCCAGCGAAAGACATCATGAGTGGGAAAGTAGAAGAGCAGTGTTCTGAGCAAGGCTAGCAATGAAATGGATTGACCATGGCTGCAACCATGGGCTTGAGCATGGGAACAACTGTGAGATTAAATCAAGGACTTGGCATTGCAATAGCTCATGACATTGTTTATAGGGTGGCCATTGCTCAGAACCAACTGGACAGCACCTAACAACAACAGCACGGAAAGAAATAATGGAGAAGCTCACTATGAGCAGTCACAAAAGGGTCAGAGGCAGCCAACAGATAAAACCACTAGTCATTCCTTCCAAGCTGAAGACAAAACTGAAGAAAATCCCAATTCCAAATAAAGCACTACTTTTGAGGAGAATCTGACTCATAACAGCTCCCCCCACCCCCAGCATGCTTCACTTCCCCACAGACTCTCTCACGTTGTAAATCTTTACAGAAGCAGACTAGGATACCTTTCTTCCACCAAGTGGGAAATTTGAACCACCAACAGTTTTTTTTTTTTTTTGTCGGTCAAGTGCTTGAAACACTGTGCTACCAGCATACTTCTAGCAAAACGCTTGAATCTAGAGACTCTATCAAGAACACACGGACAGTTTGGATGCTAATAACTGACTGGCAAAGAAATCGTTGTATGACATCAAGGATATCATGCATGAAGAAAACCAAAGGTTATTTAAAAAATCAGCTAAGTAAAAGAGGACCAAGAATGTAGAGTACCCATATCTCTTGTTGTGTCCTTCAGGAGGATAACTATCACACGGAGCCAAGCTTTAGGAACCAGTTGTTCTTCAATTGGAGCTAGAATAAAGGTTCCTGAGGGATGCAGTGGGGCTAAAGAGTGGGCTGATGTCAAGGAGTACAAGAAGGAAGCTACTGTTTGGATACTGATTGTGGTAGCAACTGGACAATACCACTTGATGTAAAAGAACTAAGACATGGTATGGTATCTTTATTAACTCCCAGTAAAATTATTTTGAAAAAAATCTAAATACAAAAGTTATAATCAAACTCTATTTGGACTCTGAAATCTAAACTCCCAAATGACTTTCTCTTAAATAGCCAGACCACTCACTTTCTTAGTGCTATTCCTCACCTGCTTTTCATCTTCAATGAGGCCTTTCAGCTCTTTTTCAAAGTCAATGTCCATCATTAGCTTTGCATCCAATGCTGCCAAGTCAGTTATCGCAGCAGTTACTCCAGATTTTCACTGCATTCTTTAAATGATGGGGAGTTTTAGTTTAGACCAATTACCTAATATTTTTTCTGTTTTATGTAACTTAAGCTCTACATGTCTTTTGAACATATGACCATCTTATGTTCTTAAAGGGTATGTTGTGGAAAATGTGTTGGCCCTGGTTCTACATACTGTTGATGGATCCCTCACTGTCTGTCCCAGTTTCGAGTCCATAAAAAATCTGTTCCAAGCAAGTCAACTCTCACCCATGGAAGCCCCTTCTGTGTTAAAGTAGAACAGAGATTCAAGGAGTTTTCCAGGGTATTTTTGGTATTTTTTTTTTTTTGAGAAATAGATGAGCAGGCCTTTCATGGAAGCTATCTTTAGGTAAAGTTGAACATGCACATGCATTTCTCCTGTCCAGGAACTCCAGTTCTGGTCAATGGTCGTGGCATTTTGTTGTTGCTGTTGGCATCACCGAGTCAGCTCATAGTGACACTATGTACAACAGAATAAAATACTGCCCAGTCTTGTGCTTTCTTTATGGTCATTGGCAAGTTTGAGTTCATTCTTGCAGATACTGCATCAATTTATCTCATTGACTATCTTCCTCATTTTCACTAACCCTATATTTTCCAAGCATGACGTCCTTTCTCAAAGACTAGTCTCTCCAGATAGCACATCCAGTGTAGGTCTACAGTAGATGAAATTATTGGAAATGAATGAACATCCATAGGAATAAAAGTTATGCACACTACGGCATGGAAAGAAAGTCAAGAGAATAGGAGAAAGACTGAGATAAAAGTATTTTTAGTTAAGGATAAACAAGTCATCCTTTTACCTTTAAGAAGTAAGTAGAAAAGAATCACATATTCTTATAAAGGGTGATGCAGAGATGTTGTATTTTCCCATATGGCCTACAAATTCAGCAAAGGATCTGTGCACTTTTCTGTAGAAGTTCTGTAGCAAAATCAGCTGTTACATAGTTTACAAAATGCGTTCTCAGAAAGCAATATGTCTATAGCATAGCCTGCTTTTGTGGGGAGCCCCCTTCTTGAGGAAGTAACGACCTGGTTCTGGTTCCAGTTCTGGCTGATTTGCTATAATTTTCTTTCAAAAGTTAGTTTCTTCCGTAGAAGTTTTACTTGCAAACTGATTTTGAAGGTTCCTTTATCTCAACAATTTTGTTTAAGTATGAAGAGATTTAAATTTTTTTAAGCACCTACTCATTTTTTAAAGTAGAAATTTACCATTCAGCTCTTTTTCTGGTCAGCCTACTAATATCCTTCTATGAAACCTTTATATATTCCTGTGCAACACACACAAATTTTAATATTTAGGATACTTTAAAATTTTAGTCTTCATAAAATATATTTATGTGTTATGTGTGTTATTTATTATTTTAATCAGCCTAGTAATGAGTAATGTAAGCTAAATCATTAGAGTTGGAATGTATTTTATCTGTTCTTTTGTCCCTTAAATTTTATGTTGCATCATTTTGTATCAAATTACTGCATAAAACTAAAATAATGCAAATGCAGACTTAAAACATCTTCTAACACCTTTTACACTTAAAAATTATTTTGAGAAAGATGTCTATTCACTAACAAGATTTATCACTACCAACATTATGACACATTTTGGCACTTCCATTCAGACGTATAGAGTAGTATACTAGTTTTTTAGAAGTCTCTATAATAAATAGTGCTAATCTTTAATCAACAAATCATTCATCAATTAATCATACCAATTAAACTGTCAAGGTCTCCTTTCCCCCATCTGTTATTTGAAGAGCTTAGGTTACACAGAATTTTTGCGATTCCATGAAGAGAGATGGGTAATAAATGAATAGGGAGGAGATTTAACCTGGTCTCTGGAACTTGTGTAGGATTGTCATAAAAGAGGGACAAGAGTCCCAGGTAAAGAATGCAGCCCAGACTACTCATAACTCATCCTTTCCCTCCACACTCCCCAAAGGAATTTACCCGAGTTCCAGTGCAATGGCAAGTTAATCCTTGTGTTGTTTTGACTCCATGGTAGTGAGTGAGGGAGACATGATAGATAGGCACTTTATAACCCCCAGCTGCTCCACTAGTGGAAGATCAGTCAGGGTGCTTCTGTAAAGATTTACAGCCTCAGAAGCCCGAGGGAGTAGTTCTACTTTGTCCTCTACCAAGCAACCAAGCAAGTAACCAACCACTGCAGATGCACTGGTAGATGAGAACAAAGACTTTGAAATCAACCGTCCAGGGCTTATATAACAGGGCCTTACTTCAATATATAATTATTTATTGTGCTTAACAAATTATTTCAGCTTTGGCTATTAGAAGTTTTTCAAGTTGGCACCTATATCATTTTAACATGTCCCATTATTTTTTTGCAGTATTTCCTTATGTTCCCAGACCAGAGGATGCTCCATGCCATTGACATGATCTATTGCAAATTGGACTCCCTTGTGATCTCTAGGGCTTTCATAGGCTTATTTTTTGAAAGTACATAGATCTCCAGTCCTTTGTTCTTAGTCTGCCTTAGCCTGGACGATTCAGTGAAATATTTTGCAGCATGTCACCTAATGGACGGGTGGTGGCTGAGATGAGGTGGTTTGGCCAGGAATTGAGCCTGGGGATCCTGCAACGACGGTGAGAAATCTATCATGGAAAGAATCAAAACTTTTTGGTTTCTGACTAGACTGTGATAATTGAGCCAGAACATATGGAACTATCTTCGAACACACATATTCAGGACAAAGCCCATAGATGAAAAATATAGAAAGTAAATAAACAGGTATACATAGATATGCTCCCAAATATGCATCAGTAACACATCACCTTTGACTAATAGGGCAAATACTTGAGTAAATTACAGAGTGCATGATAAACCAAGCAAAAGATGGGATACATTTTCATCTCTTCTATTGTTTCATAAAACACATATCTCAAGCAAGCATAAAAGACCGTATTGATTAAGGTCAGAAACAAACTCTTTTAAAAGTTTAAAATTACCAGAGCTTATGTAAATTTACTGATGCAGAAATATGTTTGAGAAAAAGACACAAACTTTATTTTTAAACTTTATTTTGAACATAGGTTAAAATTGGATTATTCTATTAAGAACATAAAGCCTTTAATAAATAATTTCTAATTATTTTAATAGTTGGTTAACCATTATTTCAATTGATCGAAATCACTTATTTTTTTCAGGTAACTGATTAATTTCCCCAGACTCCCCAGACTTCTACTATATAAGTCCCAATATTAGCTGGAGCCAACAGTTCATCTATTTATAAACTCTCATGCCCCCTTTTGCCATTTAGAATAGTGAATACCCATTTGTAAACAAAATGGTGATACATTATCATCGCCAAAGGGCAGAGCTTTACCTGGACAGAGATTCATCATTTTTTAATGCAGCACAGCTTGATGCTTGCGATATCATCAAGCACTCTGAAAGGCTCTTGCCAGAGATTGATGAACTAAACAATTACGGAAACTTAATAATAACATCAGCAACTGCCGGTTGACATTGCACTCAATAGAAATATGGCTTTCAATTGAGGACAAGCTTATTGTTGTCCACATTATATCCATATGTTTTTAAAAAACTAAACTCTTGCGCTGAGCCCTGGTGGCGCAAGTGGTTGAGTGGGGGACTGTGGCCAAAGAGCTTGGCGGTTCAAATCCAGCAGTAGCTCTCAGGAGCACCGCTGGGTAGCTCCCACGACCACCAGAGGGCAGTGATGCCCAAAAAACAAACAAACGAAAAACTAAACTCTCCTAATACTCAATATTAGCGATCCTATAGGGTAGACGAATTAGAGTATTAACAAGTACCATGTGCACGATATTTTCTTTCTAAAACCATCATCAAAATTAAGGAACAAGTGATTAATGAGTATTAAGAAATCATTTTACTGATATATAAGACAAACTGCAACAAAACTAAGTCCACTACCACTGACCCTATTCCAACTCATAGCTCTTCTATAGGACAGACTATAAATGCTGCAAGGGTCTCCAACATTGTAACTCTCTACAGGCACAGCCTGTCACCTTGCTCACCTGCAGATGGAATCCCCACTCTTGCAGTTACTCGCTGCTGCTCCAGGGCTCTTCTATATAATCATCATCCTTGAAGCAGTCATGCCATAGATATGTTATAGATGACACAAATAAAATCAACCATGAAGTTTTTTGTGAAAAGATTAACATGAATACAAACTGACCAGCCTCATGTTCTTTCTACATTTTGATACAAAGCTTCCTAGGTATATTAAAAAAAATTCTCACTGCCACCTCGTAGATGTCAACTCAGGTTGCTCATACAGGGCAGGGGAGAACAGCCCCTGTGGCTTCTGAGATCTAGCTCTGTAAGGGCATAGAAAGACTGCCCTTTCTCCAGTGGAGCAGCTGGTCTGCACGATATTTTTAATACATAGGAGGCATGTATATTCTATATGAAAGACATGAAGAATCAATCCAAAATCTAAAAAGAATAGCATGTTGGTCAGTTTCAAGATTAATTTTTTCCAGATGAAAGATAACTTTCTGGTTGTCTCTTACTTTTTCTAGATTATGTTTTCTTGTGTATTATGAATTTGATACAATGAATGAAGCATATCTTGCAGAAAGCGTCTCCATTTGAATTAAAATTATTTTTCTAAGAATATGATTTGCTAAATTCAATAATTTAAGTTTAAAGAATTAAAAATAATGACATGATCATTATGGACAAGAAACTTTAAAGTTAAAATCAAATTTTGGAATATTCTGAAAGCAATTGAACCGTTAATGCAAACAGTATGGTTAGTTCACACTTATTTCATAACCTTCTATTTTTGTTTCTTTCAGAGCTCTTTACAAGAACATAAAAATTGGAAAATACAATTGAATAAAATACAAATCAAAGAGTGACTTTTTTATTTAGATTTTGTTGTGAGCATTATCAACAAAGGCAAGCCATGAAAAAGGTTATTTTCTTCTTAGTGAATTAATGATAGAAGGATAACCAGTGTAAACTATTTTTCAGACAAGCCAATAATGAAAACATAGTTAAAGCAGTAAAGCTTGCCAACTCCTGATGAGACTCAGGAGAAATTCCTTAACAGATGTTTCCCTGAGCAAATATATACTTTGCCTACTCTGATTATGATGGTCTTGAGAATTCGTGATTTGATTCAACACTCAGCTACTCTTCAGCGGCCTCATAAAAATATGATTCCTACAAAGAGTCTATTCTAAATTTTCCTTTCCTAAAGCCAATATATGTAGTATTTATGGTACTCAGTCCCATATGGTGAGGCAGTGGTCCAACAGCCCTGTTTATTATACTATAATTAAGGTTGTGTCAGCATTTTATTATGAACAAGAGGAGGCAAAGCTTTGTTGTGTTTTTCTATTTATAAGCTGCCTGATTTTAGTGTCCACAGACTATAGTAATCTATTCTGACCTTCTCTTTGCTTCCTGCTAAGAAAATCTGATGCCTTACACTTAGCTGAATGATTTGTAATCAAATAGTTCAAAGATCACTTTTTGAAACCAAAGACAGACAGTTTAACCTGACAGACAGTTTAACCTTTCAGGTTCAAGTCTAATCATGTATTATTCTGAAGGCGTCTTTCTGGAATGAATGGTAGAGCAGGAAAACAATTGTGGTTTTACTAGCAATAAAGCAAAACATATAGAGCAGTAAGGGTCACAATCATTAAGCCTATTCTAATGCCTATTACTGCCATCTCTGTGGTATCATTGCTTATTTGTGTTTACCAAAATTGTAATCGCACTAATTGTTTCTTTGAGTTGACTGTTTTTGAAATTAGTTGATAGCATATCCAAGAACGCACTTATATTAGGTGATGCGTTTAGTTGCAGCCTAAACCCAAATTTCTTGACCACAGAGAGGAGATAATAAGCACTTTAATTTCAAGAGGCCATGTGAGGATTAAATAGGGTAATACCTGCAAAGTGTAGAGCACTGTCACTGACATTTAAATGGTCCACATCATCTCCAACTTTATCTAATGCTGCTGTTGCTATTGAGTTGAGTGACTGCACAACAGAACAAAACTCTGCCTTGTCTTGTGTCATGTTTGCAAGTGTTTTGATGTCTGAGCTCATTGTAGCCATAGTGCCAACTTATCTCCTTTTTTAAAAACCATTTTATCGGGGGCTCATACAACTCTTAGCACAATCCAGCCATATATCCATTATAGGCAAAGCACTTCTGTATCTTTGATGCCATCATTCTCAATACATTTTCTTCCCACTTAAGCCCCTAGTATTAGATCCTCCTTTTCCCACTCCCTCCCTTCTGCCCACTCCCTCAAGGACCCTTGATAATTTATAAACTATTATAATTTTGTCTGTTGAACACTGTCCGGTGGTCTCCTTTTGCCCACTTCTCCATTGTCTGCACCCCAGAGAGAAGGTTATATGTAGATTCTTATAATCGGTTCCCCCTTTCTACTCCAGCCTCCCTCCATCCTTCCAGTGTTGTTACTCTCCCCACTGGTCCTAAGGAATCATCTGTCCTGGATAGCCCATGTTTCCAGTTCCTATCTGCACCAGTGTACATCCTCTAGTCAAACCAGATTTGTAGGGTAGGATTCAGATCATGATTGTGGGAGGGAGGAAGCATATTAGAACTAGAGAAAAGATGCATATTTCATCCTTGCTACATTGTTCATCTCCTTTTTGATCCACTTTTCCACCAACTCTTCACCTTAACACACATCATTTGCTACTCCATGGTCTGATTCCTTCTGATAAAGTATCCAAAGTATAGTCATATGCTTCTTAATGACCATTAATGATATATTCAATTGCATTTATATTCTAGGTCCTAGCCCTCATATAACCTGTTGTATTAAAATTCAAGGTGCATGCAATGGCACAAAACAAGTGAGTACTATTTTGTGAAGCATATGAAAAGATAATTTTCTTGTATTATTAAATTTAAAATGTTTGTTTACTTAAAAATGGTTCCTTATACATACAAATGTATACAATATTCAATATACTAAAACAAGTATTATAACAAACTATGGATAACATTGCCAAGAATTTAAATACTAGGAATTTCAAAGGATCTTGCACATAGACCATGAGACAGTCATTCAACGAGAACAAAAGATATTGCGTGGCTTCAAATCAGGACATATTAGTGTCAAGACTGCATCCTCCAACCATAGGCATTCTACCTGTAGACTGAGCAAATAATTGGAGAAGCTGAACTAGATGTATCAGAACATGGCATAGGGGTTAGAGGACTCATTGAAAATCTCTGACATACAGATGACATAGCCTTGCTTGCAAAAAATGAAGAGAATATAATGCACTTACTGATGAAGATCAAAGATTGCAATATCCATTAGAGTGTACACCTAAATATAAAAATACAAAACAATTTTTTACAACAGAAGCAATAAGCAACATCCTAATAGAAGGAGGAAATATTGACCTTGTGAAGGATTTTATTTCACTGGAATCCATAATCAGCATTTATGGACGAAATAGTCAGAAATTATGTAAGTCATATATCACATTAGGAAAATGTGTTGCAAAATATTTCTCAAAAACGTTAAAGATCAAAGATGTCACTTTGAGGACAAAAATGTGTCAGACACAAAAGCTCTCTGCCAATGAATTCCTTCTAACTCATGGTACCTCCATACAGGATTTGTGAGGCTATAAATCTTTACAGGAGCAGCTAGCCTTGTCTTGCATCTGTGTGGGGATGGGGTGGTCTCACACAATTCACTGTGTTTCCAATCACCTTAAACACATGTGAAAGTTGGACAGTGAATAAAGTAGAGAAAGGCTAGCACATTTAATTATGGTGTTAATGGAGAATATCAACTTAGTCCCTGACTGCCAGAGAATTAACAAGTATATCTTGGAAGAAGCACAATCAGAATATTGCTTAGAAACTAGGTTGGTGACACTTTGTTTCAAATACTTTGGACATAGTATCAAGAGGGACCAGTCACCGGAGTAAGACATCTAGACTAGTAGACAGCTCATGAACAAAGAATAAAGCCTCCAATGATATGGAGTGATACAGTGCCTGCAACGATCGACTCAAATACAGGAATAACTATGTGTATGGCCTGGACAGGGCAAAGTTTCCTCAGGTGTATGTAAATACAGTAATCATGAGTGCTGACTAACTCTCTAGCACCTAACAGATAACATTTGAATATGTGACATGAGAGATGAAATATATCCAACTCTTTCTAGTTACATACAAACCTGACACAAAGGAAGATTTAAAAGGAGTTGTGTTTCTTTTTTTCATAATTGAGGGGCTGCTTGTATAGTGCATTAACACATAATTTGTGGAGGTTAGGCATTGTTTCAACTTGAGTGGGCTAGGATTATCAGTGGTTTGGTTCTTAAGACCTAAAATTCCCTCATGTTGTTACCTAATACTATGTTATCAACTTCCTAATGCAGTCTACCATGAGCAGACCCCATTTGCATGAAGTGCCACCCTCTTCCTCAGGTCACAGATCTGATTCGATTGAGTTCCCTTGGAGCTGTGGGGAGCTTTGAGTAAGCTTTCTAGCTTGGTTCTGGGTCTGGATCCAGACTCATGGATCTCTGGTTCTTTGAATTTGACAATGATCTAAACCACGCTGCCTGCCAATTGGGGAGCAAACATGGCCTGCCATGTGAACTGCCAACTTAAGATTCATTCACCTTGTTTGTCACAAACATGACTGCTGATCTTGGATTCATCTACTTCTAAAGTACCAACCAATGATGTCCCTATTAATCTTTGGTTTATAAGTCCCTGAGGTTACTCCGGTAAACTTCAGACAGCTTAATATCTATCCCGCGGCTTTGGAACTTGCCAGCACTTGTCTGTCAGTTTGTCATCTTGTGGTGGCTAGTGTGTTCGTGTGATGCTGGAAACTGTGTCACCAGTATTTCGAATGCCACTCAGAACCTGTGCATGAATCAAGAAAGAGCTGAGCACACAGAATAAGGGGATACTGCACTGTGTGAACCGAAGAAAGGGCTGTGTCCAGGATGCTTTCTTTCACCAACATCATTCAGTTTGTATGCTGAGCAAATCACCAAAGAAGTCGGATTACATGAAGAAAAATGTAGCATCAAGAATGCTTTTTAACAGCCTGTGAAAACCACATGATACAAGCGTGCTTATTGCAGATGAGGAGGATCTGAAGCACTTTCTAATGAAGATCAAGGACCACAGTCTTCATTATGGATACAGCATAAAGAAAAAAAATCTTCACGGCTGGACAATAAAGAAGAGAATGAAGTCGTCAAATGTCTCCTCTTGCTGGGATTCACAATCATTGCTCATGGAAGCAGCAGTATAGAGAACAATTGATCCCAATCCATTGGGGAAATCCAAAGGTGCTGCACAAGACCTCCTTGAAGTGTTGAAAATCAAGGCGTTTACTTAGAAGACTAAAATGTGCCTAACCCATGTCATGAGACATTCCACTGTCTTATGTGCCTGTGATAGTTGGACACTAAAGAATCAGAGTGCTGACAAAAAAATAATTCAGAACACCGCAGACTGCCAAGAGGACCTTAGAGACAAGGATGATAAGACTGTATATTATTTACTTGGACAGTTAGCCAGGAAAGGCCAGTCTCTGGAAAAAAAAGTCATCTTTAGGAAAGTAGTTGTGGGGGAAAGGGGCAGGGAAAAAAAGGATCATCTTTTCTTCTACAAGACGGATCGTCACAGTGACTGCAAAGATGGGCTCAAGCACAGGGCCGTTTCTGAGTCAGGCACAGGCCGGGCAGCGCTCTATTGCACTCGCTAGGAGTCGCATGAGTTCCTACCAGCTGGACAGCAACTGACATCTAGAGGATTCAGGTTGACCCACTTCTACAACTGGATGGAGCATGTTCTTCTTATATATAAAGAAATTGGGTGCATTATTTTTATGGGTGATTTCATATTACTAAATTATTAATTGTATTAGAAATATAATACTGGTGTTACAGTGGGTACACTTCACCTCGGTACACAGTGTCTTATTACATATTTTTATTATATATTGTTTAAGAAAATCACAAAAATATAGAGAGAAATGATATCATTTCCACATATTTTCTTGTGACGTACAATCTATGACAATGTAATATTGTTACATTAATATATACATTATATGTGTGTATGTGTGTGAATATAAGTATATGCATGTATATATAGAGAGAGATTTGATGACATAGTGGCTATGCATTGAGCTGTTATTCATTAGTCTTTAAACTGTTGGAAACACACGGTAAGTTCTAGCATGTCCTCTGAGGTCACTATGAGGCTGAAATAAGAAGATGTCAAAAATATACTAAACCGAGTGCATCTACTGGTTTTGTATCACTAGAGAACCCAGTCTAAGATAATGTCCACATAAGATGATGTTGAAGCATATATTTCTCTCTTAGACTGTTTGACTTTCTGCCATTGCATAGTATATTCAATATTCTATTTCAATGTGATAAATTAGATGTATCAATTATTTTCTGGTCTTTCTAATTCATTTTCTAGCTTTCATGCTATATGAGGTGATTGAAAGCTACCTTTTGATATTTTCTGCACTTATGATGCTGCTTGATTTTCCAACTATTCGAATTTTCTGTTTCCTTCATATTGAGGTGTAATCTATACTGCAGGCTGTTGTTTATTAGTCTATCTTAGCAAGTATCTCAAGTCTTCCATGGTTTCAGAAAGCAATATTTTGTTATCTGCTTAACCCGGGTGGTTAAAGAGCCTGCAAACATGTCTGCTTAGTTCATCATATAAACCAGCTTCTCAGATTATGTGATCGATACACTGATTGAATAAAAAATACAACCCAAATGCATACCTTTTCTGATTCCAAGCCATGCTGTATGTTCTTTTTCACATAAATGATGATTTCGTGGTCCATGGAAAGGCTTCATATAAACTAAATTAAATGTTCTAGAATTCTGATACTTTGTTATGTTATTTATAATCTTGTATTTTCCACACAATCAAATGTCTTTGCATACTTAAGAAAATATATCTAAACATCTTTGTGGCATTCTCTACTTTCAGCCAAAATTTATCCAATAGCAGCAATGAGATACTTTGTTCTGTGTCTTTTCTGAATCAATCTGGAATTTCTGTCTGTTCTCTGTCAGTGACTCTTGCCAATGACCATATTTGATTGACTTTCAGGCAAATTTTACAAGTGTGTGATGTTAGTGATAAAATTCCATGAATTATGCAAATGTTTGGGCCACCTTTAGAATGTTACAAAACTATTCTAGTTGGGTGACCAAGCTGCCATCCTCCAAAAATCTTGGCATAGATGAACATTTGCTTCCAGTATACATCAATTTTTAAAAAATTATAGCTTATTTGGGTAGATTTCATATATTATACATTTTAATCATTCAAATTAAGAAAATTTGTGCATCATCACAATGAACTTAAGAGCATTTTCTTCTTATGTTCATTATTTTAGTTCCCCATTCTCCCCCAGCCATCTTCCCCTGCTGTGCCCCTATGTGATTACCAATCCAGTTACTGTCTCTATAGAACTCCTTATCCTTGGCTGCATATGTAGAAAATCATATGAAATACAAACTGGGAACAAATAAGCAAACAAAACTCAACAATAATGATGACGAAGTCTAGAAAAACTCCTACAAAAAAAAAACAAGGATAAAATATTAAAAACTGAACTAACTTTAAAATGAGCCAAAGGAGAAAGCAAATGATAAGAGATTGCATTTCAACCTAACTCTGTCTGCCTCAGTCAACTTTCAATGCTCTCTGTCTGATAGCAAGTCAATTCACATCCCTCCACTGTGGTCAGGGCAATGCACCAGAGGGTTAGCCAGGCCTAGCTTTCTGCAAACCATTTGTTCATATTAAGCCATGATACCACTCCCTCTTTTGGATTTCTGTTTTCTATTTACAAAGTCACACAGGCTCGTGGGCTCCTTCTGTGTGGACTCAGTTGACACCTCATTTAGATGGCTGCTTATTTTAAGACAGACCTTGGAGAACATAGATGCTATTCCCTTGATTAAGCAGGCACCATCTGTTTTCTCCACCACACCTTAACTTTGTATCCATTTGTAGAATCATCCCCCTTGGTAGTCTGTCAAGTTCTGGGCCCTGGGTTTTCATGAATGCTTTCAGTGCTTTGAAAATGCTTTTTGTACTTTTTGGACTTCTTCCTTCAGTTCCATTGGTTCTTAATAATAGATTGCCTCTGAAAATGACTTTTTTTTGGGGGTGCAATCACGCTGTTCCATAACTTTTGAGATTCCACTCATCAACATCCCAGAGTAAGTTTCAGAATTTCTTCTGATATCCATGTCAGCCTTCATTTTTTCTCCTTTACATTGGCCTTTTACTTTCTTCATATCCGATATCTTTGGTGCCATTCTATAACTCATCTGGTCTTCCATCATTAGTGTTTAAATATATTCTTGAGATGATCTCTAAGTTCATATGGGATATGCTAATGGTCATATTTTGACCCTCTGGGGCTTGCAGTTATTTTTCATCAGCTGCAAATCGTATTTGCATATGAGCAGTTGATGGGCTGTTCCATAGTCAAACCTTGGCCTCGTGATTGATGGTCTCTTTGCATAGATACAGTTATTTGATTCCTTTGTATTGCACGCAGGGTCAGCTTTTCAAAATCAGCAGCAGCTCTGTGGGAGGAAGACTGGACTTTTGACTCTGTTAAACAGTTAGTCTCAGAGATTCCATCGGGGGTCACCATGAGAGCATTGATACAATGACAGTGAGTTTGAGTTTTGATATACATTCCATCCAATGAAGTCCACATGCATAGTCACCATTTATATTGTTAAAAAGGTACTAGGTTCAAAACAGCAGCATTGGTCTTATAAAATTCTATGATGCAATCTCTAGCATCGTTTCTATTACCAATGCCCTATTTTCCAAATCATGATCTTTCTTGTTTTCAACTTTGGGATTCCACTCATTATTCATTATCAATGTTTCTTGTTAGCATGTTTGATCAATTTTAGACTGAAGAAATTGGTACAAATCCTTAGTCTCTTCATCTTTGGCATTAGTGGTTAGTGTGAACATTTTAATAGTAATCATATTGATTTATCTCCAATGTAGGCATGTAGATTTTATCCTATCACTAGTAACATTTTACTTCAGAATGCATCTTGAAATGTTCCTCTTCAATTTATCAACCCAAGCATAGTAAACCATATGATTGTTTGATTCAAATAGACAGTTCTAATCCATTTCAACTTAAGGCCTATGCCATTGATCTTTATGTGTTCCATTTAACTTTTGATGACTTCAATACTTCCTGGAATCAGACTTCATATATCTGGCACTTGCAAATATGCTTTTTCATCTTGAATTGTGCTACATAGACCAATTATTGCACTGACTAATTTACCACACCTATATCATTAAATTCAATTCTAGTTTAAGGAGGCAGCAATTCTACAATGATATTTTGAGCATTTTGCAAGTTCTGGCACTGTCTATGAGCTAATGCTCCTTGCATTTATAAAGTTTTCACATATTTTCAGAAATAATCAGACCATACTTCCTAGTCTATCTTACCCTGAAAACTCCACTGAAACTATCCACCAAGTCACTCTATTTAAAATATCAATGGCATAGCTTCTAGAATCACAGTGACACACAAGCCCCTCAAGAGTGAGAAGCTGACAAATAAATGGTGGTTATTAGTAAGGATCAAATTTATTGACTAATAGACCCCTTGATCTGCAAATGCCTAAAATAGAGTGCAGATATTTCATTCTCTGAGCCCCACTTTTTTAAACAGTCTAAAACTTAAAAAGAAAAAAAGACAATATGCAAGTAACCAAATCAAAGATTGCTTTAAGGTAAATTTTTCTCTCGGCTCTACAGAAGGAAGCTGTGTCTGTTTTGTCACCATAGTGTCTTTTGTCTGGCAAAGAGATAAAACATTATCAAGAAGAGCTATTAAACACACAGGATGATGTATGGCTTTTCAGCTTCACAACTGAAAGTAATTCACTACTGAGGCTGTGGTTTGAATCTGCAGTGTGGCTGCTAAGCGAAAATGCACACTTGCTCTGTTATTTTGTTATTTTTGCAGCTTTGACCTGAGTCAGATCTGACTCGATCACACCTGATTTTGGTTTTATATTAGAACTGATACTGCATCACTCACGGTGTCCACAGGAGACTTTGAACTGAAGCTAGGAGACATGCAATGGTCTTATCTAAGTGCTCTAATCAAGTTGCTTGAACACAGATGCTATCAGAAACCCAGAGTTCACAGAAATCTCAAGCCGAAGAGGAGGAATCCACACACTTTTTGTACATTGCCCTGAATCCGTTTATTGCTACTAATGCCTCTTACTGCTTAAAAAAAAAAAAAAAAACTTCCCAACTACTCCTGAGTCTTAGTTTACATTTACAGGGGTTTCAGTTCTTCAAGAGAATTTCTTCTCAAATACCAATCAAAAGGATATTTGGCTCTGTACCTAATTAAGAAGAACGGTACTTAGCCTATCATCTTTTCCACCTATATTTTGATCAACATGCAAATATAAATGAAATGTTCCTGTACAATTTAATAAAACCCTAATGGTAGCGTGGTTGCATCAAATGTGTCATAGATAAAAGGGCTCACAGGGCCTCTCTTCCGCATAGCGACACATCCCCACCAGCACACGCTAGGTGTATGCAGAGATTCCTTCTCATTTGTATTCTGAAATCTGACAGGCAGTAGGTTCGGTAATATAACCTTTCAAAAACCGGCATTTGTGCTTTATGATCACAGAATCTAAATATTTCACTGGGTCCTGATAGGCAAGACTATCCAAACCTTGGAAGGAATTCCCTGAATGTTAGCAGGAGATAAGTCACATACCCCATCTTCCCTTGCCAATTGTACCATTCTCAGCTGCTGCCCGTTGCTGGCATCATTAACTAAGTCGGGTATTGTGCCATTTCTTTTGCTGTCTAACCTGTCACCTGGCTGCGGTCTGTCCTTGCCTTGGCGACACCCTCTCGGAATTGCATTTCCTTGGAACTAGCTTCCTCTTGCTGTCTGACAGACTGCTATTTTTCCTTCACCCTCCTGGGAGCGCTGCTGGACCACGAGCTTGCTCGGCATGGCTTGAACTGCATTAACTGCCAATCTCCAGATGAAAAAGATTCTTTGTTAGAGCACAGCGTGTGCTTTTACCAGTGCTATCTGTCATAGATTTTACTTCTAATTCCCAAGACAACTTATTTATTTGAATAACAAAGAAGCATCAAGTATCCTAAAAGGATCTGCTAGTTTTGAGGACTTTTTACCCACCTAGATGGTCATTTTGCATAAAACAAACATCATCAGTAGTATAAATGCTTTATTTTAACAACACAATTATCTTTTCTCTAGATCATCACTGAAATATTGGCATTTTTGCCCTTTAATTAGTCATGTAAAATATAGATGAAATCATAAATGTATCCCTTTTAAAACTATATGCATTGATAATCATGAGTTTATGTTTTGTAAATCTTTGTATCATTATGCCTTGAGCAAAATTCAAACTAAATATATAATCATATTAATGCTACTTACTGACCATTTCCTACCTTTATAAATGCTGCTTTTAGTAATTTCTGTCAACAATACTTTGACATTTATGTGACTCCATCACATATATTTTCATACTACTCTCTTTTAGCAACATATAAGATGATCAAGGCAAAACGCATTGTCTTAGATTCAATTATGACTTTCAGTGAATGCCAGGATGCAGTAGAATTGCTCCATGGAGTATCTAAGATTGTAACTTTGAAAATTTTTAAAATCCTGCATTCTCTGTAATTTTTTATAACCATATATGTCATCATATTCAGAAGTATTTTTAAATGAAAGTATGGTTTTCTATCTTGTATAGTATTTTCCATATGGTACATATGAGGTCTGTGAACTTGTTGAAATAATGAAGAAAACATTGGGTAAAAGAAATAGCTTTGCTTTCAAATAGATGCTGCCTGCTTTGTGATTGCTTATTGTTAGGAAAGTACTAGAAGGAGTCTAAGTGATCTTTAAAAAGCATAAATATGATCATGTCTAATAATCCCACTAGCAACTTGTGCAAACCTTCCAGATGAAATAAAAATGGAAGGCAAAAGTTTTGCACTGCCTACAAGGCTTCTCTTTGTCCGACATGTTCTATCCCTTTCCTCCTTTCCCCCTCCTCCCTCCAAAGGTCACGGTGCATTTCTGTCCATTCCATAAACACAAATAAAACACACCTGTCTGCTAGGGAGTCTTTGCACATGATTTCATTGCCTTCAATGCCTTTCACATAATTTATATGGTTAGCTGCAACTCTGCTTGTCCCTTTCAGTTTGAAAGCCACATGCTCAGTGTCCTGCCCTGACACCCTCCCCACTGTACCTTCTGGTAACTCCTTCCGTTGTTCCTTCCTTTCACTTGCTGTCTGCAATTTTCAGTTGGCATTTGTTTGATGATATATTTTTCCTTCCCACTAAAGTTAGAGTCGTGATTTACTATTTGAGACTTACTAGTTGAGACTTACAAGTTGAGAGTGTGGCTTCTGAATATGGATTACTAAGAATCATAATCCCAGCCCTGCCAGTTACAGATTTTTCTCATCTGTAAAGATAGGGAAGGCCCAATGAGTACATCTATATGGGAGAGTACCTCTGACAGCTTAGACGTTATTTTGTCATTTTCTTCTTTCATATTTAAATCTGCAAGCAAATCTAGGATACATGGTGCTAATCAAGATTCATCAAGTATTCTTAAGGACCTGCTCTGTTGTAAGCATTATTCTGTCAAGGATTAGAGGCAGTCGACAACAGAAATCTGTTTTGTGGAACAGGCCTCAGCTGTTGTCAAAAGTAAATGTGAAACTTTTGGGCTAGTCTGCAACTCTTTGTGGATTTCTAAAGTAAATGTCATGCAATATCTTAAACTTGCTGTGAAGTTTCAGATATATTTACTCAGTCTGCCTAAGGGTGAACCTTAGAGCAGATCTAGTAGGGGAAACACAGAGACTGTCTTCTACGACTGAATCAGTGACCCATTTGTCAAAGTTTACATTGTTGAAAGAGATGTTCTTAGAAATGCAAATTTATGAAGAACAATGGTCAAAAAATTATTTTCTCTGATTGCTGTAGCTTTTCTTTTCTTGTCTTGCTCTGTTTTTCTTCATGCTGACTCCATGACCTTCTCACTAATACAGGCACTAATACCTCAGCTATGAACTTCCCAGTTATATCTGCCCAGTAGCTTCAAACCAATCCCCATAAAGCCTATTACAATAAACATTGAGGTACATACAACGGTTTGTAATAACAAATCGACATGCCTTTGTGAAGGTTATTAAAATATGATTAATACTGGGTTACCATATTAAAGACATTCTAATGTATCTGGAAATGCTTCCTAAATGTTTCTTCCATATAAAATGTATATTATATATTGTAAACTATGGCAGATATTTGGCTAAATGATTTTTAGATAAAACTCTCTAACTTATTGACATAAAAATTTGACCTACAGAAAGATTTAGGATTGAAACTCATTCATAGCTCAAGACCTACTAGATATTAGTTAAAGCTACTTTTTCCTACCTGTGTGTATTTGGATAGCTTACAAAACCTTTCTATGCTTCAGTTTCTGTATCTGAAAAATGGAGATTATAATAATTGTCCCACATTAATTAATTAGTACTAAGTAGATCGACAGATTTGGTTACATTTTTGGTACAGAGCTTGGCACATGGATATGTATTCAGTATTTTAATTTTGTTGCTATTGTTCATGGTATATGCCTCCTACTTAATAAAGACAGTTATTATTCAAGGAATTAATTTCTGTATCTCAAGTTTGGGATTTAATTGAAATTCACCTAAACATCATATTTATATGCTAAAAATATCAATGTAGTTCATTATGGCAACTTCAAAAATTAATGCCTGGCTGAAAGACCAAATAAACATTATAAGAAGAGCAGGTAGATAAAAACCAACAATATATGTATGCTGCAAAGGGAGTACTGAGGTCCACTATAGTGATAGGAAAATCCCCTGCCATCCCAGGTAATCACATTGGCATTTAAGATAATATGTAATTGCATATGATCCATAAGGCTATTATAGCACAGGCTGATAGCTTTACTGCAAAAAGGCTTATTGCATGTGAGATCTATTGCATTGGAAGAAATATAAATAGATGCATTCGCACCCGTGTTCATCCTGAACTCTTCACAATAACAAGAAGATGGAAATAGTTCCAAAGCCCACCAGTGGAAGAACAAATAAAGAAATTTAGATACACACACAAAATGGAATTCGAGGCATTGCTGAAAACAATAGATAAACCAAGGACATGTCACAACTTGGTCAGACCTGGAACACATTATGCTGAGTGAAGGAAGTCAATCACAAAAAGATGAAGGTTTGTATGGGACCACTGCTACAAGGATGAACTCCAAAACAAAGACAGGCAGTGGCTCATGCAGTCATTCAATCTGACTTCCCAGCATTGGAGAGGTATGACTGTCGAAAGTATGCACCCCACTTATCACTACCCTATTTATCTGGCATAAAGACCACTTCTCCTGGATAGAACCCAACTCAGCTGGGGACAATTTCTCATTTGGGAAACAGAAGAGGACTGATTAATACATGGCATACGACAATGCCTTGTGGTCCCCCTAATTGGGTGGACGCTCCCACATTGGTATTCAGTGCATTAGGTGGAGATTCATGACCAAAAGGAGAGGGGGGTGTATCTGTCTCTAAGACGACTTCACTTCTATTGGCAGGTAGAACAGGGGCTGGGGAATATGGGTGCATGACTTGCCCTTGTGAACAATGCTTGACATTACTTATCTGGACTTTCGAGGGGAAAATATACGCTGTCTTCTATGCTAGTCACGCATTTTAAGCAAGTCTCTTTACAGCCTTGGTGATCCAACCTCATGCTATTTAAAAAATCATCTTTGTCAGGTGTACAGAATATTACTTAAGCCATATCAGAAGGATACAAGTCGTGAAACTCACTATGTAAGCAGAACCTTTTCTCCAGCACTCTTGCTTCTGATTAAAGGAACTGACATGCTTCTTTAGACTTGAACCTGGAACTCCTTAGTAAGGAAGGATGCACGCTGTTGCCCTGAGGTCCTGGATTTGGATTCATTTCAGGCCTCTTGCTTTTGAGCTTGCCCAATAATAGACAACTCAAGGCCACCACATATTTGTCACTTTCATATTTTCTTAGCTTGTTATGGCATATCTTAGTTCTGAAGACACAGGGTTCTGTAGCTAATGAGTGTTATTGAACTTTGTGCCTTATGTCTAAATTATTTCTGATGTCATCAGAAGTGCATTCTTCCTATAACTTAGAAAGCACAAAATAAATGAAGTTTGAAATTTGATATCACAGCCTATGAGTATTATATCTTCCCAAGATCAATCTAAGTCTTTCAGAGATTCAAAGAATGGAAGGAATCTTCTAGTCACTACCAGACTTGAAGAAATGGTTTGTTTGGTGTGCTGGCATATCCTGTATGGCGGCTGCTCCTTGCAAGCTCAGCAAGAGTTTATAAAAATCAGCCTCCTTGGGAGAGGTGGTCTCATAGGTCCACTCTGTGGACATGAGAAGATACACAGTACATTTAAGCATGATTCTGATATGCAAACACCTTATTTTCATTATTCCCCGGCTAGAGAGTCATCTCTCATAAGTGCTTCATTCACCACCCTACAGTTGGTTCCAGCTCATGGCATCTCGTGGAGAACTGTGCTTCCCACGGTGTTCAATAGTGGCTTTGTCAAATATAATGGCCACCTCTTTCTTCCAAGGAGCTCGTAGTGGACTCAAACTCTATCCATCTTTTAGTTCACATCCCAGATTGTTTCCCTCACTCAAGAACTTGAATTTGAATGAATGCTTAGAAAAGAAATATCTTTAGACCAAATTCAGAAAGCTAAATATGTTAAATGATAAAATTTTGAAAGTACAAATTAAGGGGTTGACAGCATAATTCAATCATTAACCTCCGTCAACAAGTATTCATCAAATGGGATTTTTTTTTAAATCAACTATTGGACAAATAGTGTTTTTTAAAAGTTTCTTCTTTCATCCTAGTCTTTTTCCTTTGGCATTGAATTCCTTTTCCATTATTGAGCAAGTGCTTGCTTAAGAGAGATAGCCAAGCATCGGTGAAACAAACACAATGAAAGTGAGCTGATCTATATGTACTTCTGGATTAGATGGCATTTCAGGGCAATTGAGCTTCTTCCCATGGTTTCTGTGTGGTCCATACTTTTCATGCTGTGTATGTGCATTTATCTTTCCTTTTTATCTTCTATAAGAAAATGAATTCTCTCAAGCTTCAAAGCCAATTAATGTACAGTTATATTTTTCATTCTTTCCTTATGGGCTGCTATTTTAGATTAAAAGATGTGCAGTTGCAAAAAAATACAAAACCAAATAAAGAGATGTCTTTATATTAGATCTCATAGAAATAAATATATCACATTAGTTGTCCTGTTAGTTATTAGTCAAGAATGTGTTAAAAATCAAGTCCCTTTATTTGAATCAATTGCATGAGAATATATGTATCTATCTTTCTTGGAATAGAAGATCATCCATACCATATTGTTAAAAAAAGGTCACCTAGGTCTTGCTGTGTCTCTGATGTAAATAAATGCATAACTAGACTTCAGTTTGCCAAGGATTTATTAGGAAATACAACTTTGTTAAATCTAAATATAAAATTGCTGTTGATAAGTACCAGTAAGTCAGTTCCTATGCATAGCAATCATATATACCTCAGCACAAAGCACTGCTGAGTTCTGCACTATCTGCACAATTGTTGCTGTACCAGAGCTCAGCGTTGCAGTCACTATGTCCATCCAAATCAGTCACAGGCTTCCTCTTTTTCCCTGGCCTTCTGCTTATTGTGCATGATGTTCTTCTCCAGGAACTGGTCTTTCCTGGCAGCATATCCAAAGTACAAGAATCGAAGTCTTAACATCCTTGCTAAGGAACATTCTGGTGGGACTTTTCAAACACAGCTTTATTTGTTCTCAGGAACTCCACAACAACAAAAAGAATGTTTTGCCAACATTACAATTCAAATGAATTAACTTTTCCTTAGTATTCTTTATTCATTGTTTATCTTTTGCGTGCATATGATGTGACTGAAAATATCATGGATTAGATCTTGTGTCTTAGTCTTGGCCTTTGAATGCATTAAGGAGCTCTTTTGAGCAGACTTGTCAGTGAGTAGTATTATTTGATTTTGTAACTATTATTTCAATAGGCATTAATTTGGATCCAAGTAATATGAAATCCTTGACAATTACAACCCTTTTTGAAATATCAAAACTACCTTAAGAATGAGCTGGTTGCCAGGTAATTTCATGGTTTAAGAATATTAAATGGAAGGTAAAAGGTGGTTATATCTATCGATCTAGAGAAATTGGAAACATCTATGGATTTTAAGAGACAGGTTATAAGTGCACACTAGGAGAATTGAACTCAATATGTACTGCTTATAAGTATTACAAAAACAGTTCATGGATTTGATTGTATTTGAAACCAAGTATGCGAATTCTCATTGTAGGATGATTGATCTGTTCAATCTAGGTTCTTCTCCATTTCTAATTGAAGTCCAAGAAAACTGAAAGCAGCATTTACTCATTGCAACTTGGGCTCTGGAACCCAATCAGACTCCTCGATGTAATGCACATGAGGGCAACTTGAAAAGTAAGGCAGAGACCTTTTTCTAGCCTCTTCTTTCGAGGCCAGCAAGATCATGAAAATGTGGAGATTTTTCTGCTTCATCCCTTGTCTTTTTGTACTGTCTTTAAGGTTTTGATAGAAAAATTGTATCTTGGCAGTAATGGCACCAATCTAGATTCCTGATACCTGAAGCTCTTTTCTAGTTCATAAGTTTCCTATAGTTCTGTTCTTGATCCTTCATGTAAATATTTATGGAAGATCATCCATACCATAGTGTTAAAAAAAATCACCTAGGTCTTGCTATGTCCATTTCTGGGACCTCAACTTGAACTTGTTCTTCTCACTGTTCTTAATAATTTTATAAACTATTTTTTTCTGTGCTCAATTCTTTTCTCTTTAGAAACCTGGAATAGATCCTGGTTGGCCTTGAGCTCAGATGGATACTGCATCTAGTATAGACCTAGCTACAGACAAACAACTTCAAATATGGGAGTGTTTATGAAATCTGGTTTAGCATAAGAAACAAACCATCCGAAAATAATTTTTAAATACTGTACACACAACCTATGATGCATGATTATTCATTAGAATAAAGTGCCTAGCAAGGTTTTGGTGAATTCAATGAAGGTAATTATAGATTATTGTGAATGGGATGATAAAAAGACTATAACCAGATGTACACCTCAGCTCAAGACATGGTTAGATTACCAGGAGGTGGAATCAACTCAATAACAACATGGAAACTTTTTTAAAAAATCATGTCTCCTGCCACCACAAGTCAGACACAAAGTGAGTTCCTTGGAAGAAAGAACTGACCATCTGCTTCTCAAAGAGCACAGCCATTGTCCACCCTACATAACACACTCTTTTACTCGGCAACATATGGGTTTGCCATAAGGTGGAAATAACTGGAAAGCAACTAGTTTACTTGTTAATAGTTATATTTGCCAAATAATACTATAAATTGAATGCAAAACCTCGATATACCACTTGTGGGGAAGGTGAGGCATTTAAGAGAAAATAGAATCCTGCCTGGGATATTTTGACTTATTTAAAGGAATCTGAGCAGTCTGAAATCCTTACAAACAGTAGATATTTTGTTGGCTAGCAGAGATAGCAAAAAACAAATGAGCAAACAGAAACACCACCCTTCTTTGATTAAATCACCCCTAACTTATTTGGGGGCCCAATGCCCTTAAAATTAGCAGTTTTCCTCTATTCAACTCCACTTTCACTGAATCTCATAGATATTAGACCGATAACAAGAGGTAGATCCCCGGTTGCCAAGGAAGATAAATGCAGTCACTAGCTCAGAAAGAGGAATGCTACACATTAAAATTGATTTAAAATGAGCTAACTTATATTAGTAGAAAACTTAAGCTTGTGTTAGACTGAGTTCTACAAAGTCTACATACACACACGAGGAAATGTGGCTGTAGCGTAGGCTAAATGCACCAACGTGGGCATGCATACCTGAAATTATGCGGTGGCATAGTGGTTTATATGTTGGGCTATGAACCTCAAGGTTTGCAAACCACGAGTTCGAAACCACTAGCCACACTCTGCAGGAGAACATGAGACTTTCTGTTTACTAAACAAGTGTAGGTGCAGCATTTACACCCTTTGATAGATGTTTGCTCTAGGTTGGCATAAACTTCATGACAGTGAGTTTCATTTGAATTGGCTTGGTTTGGCCTCACATGTATGAAGTAGCTTCAAATTGTTTGTGAAAAGCTGAAATTAGATGTAATTCAATTTTCCACAAATTTTATGAAGCCACTCTGTATATTCAGGGTGCAAGTTCTTTTGATGGAAGGAAATATGGCCATCATTGGTTGACTGCATTTTGAGTTTAATCATGGCTACCAGGAAAGGAAAGTGAGATATTTGAAGTTATTTAGTGTTATATGGAAGGAGAAATTGCAAAATTTATAAAGGTAAGTATGGAGTAGATTTATGGATATCACTTTACTTATATGATCTCTTAGAATTTCTTTTAAGGTGGTTCAGAAGATATATTTCTACACCTTTTTATATATTTTCTATTCATTTTCGTGTCTTCACATCTGCCTTAGAAATAAATTAATAAATGAAATAGAGACAGAAACAATCATAAACAACTGAGAGAAAATGGAAAGGTATATCAGGTCTTAACACTAATAACTAAACTATAAACAAATAAATAGGGGGGAGATTGTGCCAATTGTTGACTGGCAAATACAGTATTACAATTTTTAAAAAGTCATCATTTCAAAATGATTATAGCAAAAATTTATAAAGTTAACAATTCAAAGAATAAATTTCCATGAATTCATAAATATTTGCATTATTTGAAAGAAAAATTTGTAATTATATGGTGGAGCCTTTAGACAAATGTTAACTTGATAATTAAGATGTAGATGAACACCCTTTACCTCAGGATTTCATACTTCAAGAAAATCATATGCTCCCTTATATGATATTCTAGCTGGGAACATGCAACCTTACCAAACCAAAAAAAAAAAAAAATCCTATGGCTTTTATCTCACCCTTGACCCATTTTAAAGTGTTTATATTTTTAATATTTTCTATTTTCTTTCCAGTTAAGGTTTTTCTCTGTTCTCTCACTGTTGTTTGATTTTGCTGTTGTCAGATTTTTATTCTTATTTTTGTATGATTTTCTGTATAAAATACACTCTAGGTGAAGCTATAATCACCATATCTGTATTCATAATTACCTAGGGTTAAGGCAGGGGAGGTTGGAGGAAATGGAGTGCTAACAATAATGAGTTTAAAAGGGAAGAAAATGCTCTAAAATTGATTGTGCTGGTGATTGTACAACTTTTCTAAGTATGACTCAGTTATTGAATGCATGATATGTGTTTCATGTGTCAATAAAACTATTATTAAAGACATTACTATCTGGAAAATAAAATATGGAAAGTAGATTAAATTAAAGTACTGAATTAATGCTACATTTATTAAAGATGATAGCTACATTGTTACATATGTGTCTTTTTTTCTAGAAGTAAAAACATAGGGATAAAGTATCAAGATGTGTGAAACTTACTCTTAAATATTGAGAGAATCCAAATGATATAATAAATAATGCAACATATTAACAAATTGAAAGACATGGGTTTTCTTTGTTTATGTTATCTTTTTTACTATTCCTATAGGTTGGAGATTATTTCCAAAGGAATACATGTTCACATATATGACACATCTGCCATACATGTATACATGTGTGTGCACATATACATGCATGCATGCATGCACACACACATACACCTTGTAAGGTGCTGTAATGGTTGTCAACAAAAGACCAGGTTAAAAGGTAGAAAATGCATCTGTTTAAAGGGGCTCATTGATTTCAGGCAGCCTGGTTGGATGCCAGAGTAGAAAAGACCAAACAGCAACACTTAAATGCTAGAAGCAAGATGTTCAAGCTTACAAAATTAGGCATCCAGAACACACAAAAAAGACCATCAGAATGCTTTATCCTATAAGGATCTTTGGTCATTGTTAATTAACTAGGGTGTCTCTGGAACTAAACTTGTTAGGCAGGCTGATCAACGTTATTTGATCTGAATAAGCAAACAGCACTGGAGTATAAGCAGAGGCTGCATTGTGGGACTCTGTAGGAGCCTGTCTTCCTTCCCTAGGACTGCTGCAAGAGAATATCATAAACGAGGTTTCTGATAAAGATAGAAATGCATTCTTTCACCATACTGAAAAGGAGGTCTCCGAAGCAGGACCTCAGATATACCAATTCCATTTTAGGATTTTCAGAGAAGAACTCTTCCAGGTTTGTTTCTAACTCCGGTGGCTCCCAGAAATTCTTGGTGATCCTTGGTTTACAAGCTGCACTCTCCTCCAGGATCTCACAGTCATTGTCCCTGATCCCTCCATGCCTCTTCACCTTTATAATGATAGCACTCAGCTTGAATTAGGACCCACCTTACTTGCCTACCCCCTTCTGTTATCTAATCACATCTTCATAAACTCTATTTTCTATCAGGGTCACATTCACAAGCATTGGTGGTTTGAATTCAGCATATTGCTGTGGGGGACCTTTTAAATCTGTTATAAAATATGAGATCCCTTGACAACACTCATACAGAAAGCCAGTTTCCATGACCAAGTAAAGAATAGAGCATATTCCTCAAGGTAAGACTGGGTTGCCTTATGAAAATTTCCTTTCATTCTCCTCCAAACGAAACAATGTCACTTACCATAGGACTGGGGAGAGAAATTCTCAGAGCTTTTACATTTTAACTGATCTGGCTTTTCATGCCAGGAACTACTCAGCTATCCAAGTGATTTCATTGATCAAACAAATTCAAACCTAAATGTCTATTTTATTTATTTATGACTATTTTTAACATTATACTTTAACTCAAAAGTCACTTTTATCAAGTCAGTGATGACTTATATTGACCCTATAGGACAGGTAGAACTAACTGTCCCTGTGGGTTTCCAAGACAGTAAGTCTACATTAATAGCCTCATCTTTCTCCCACAGGGTGGAGAGTGGTTTCAAACTGTTGACCTTGCAGTTAGCAACCCATGGTATAATCATTATGTCACCAAGCCTCCTCTCTACGTTATCAGTTTACATGAATCCCTGTCTGGACAATAATATACCTCCATTTATGATTCCAAGTCATTGAAATGAACTCCTAACTCCAATGAAAAGTTTGATCAAGTGACCCAGCTCATTAGGACAACAAATTTACTACATAAATACGTCAATTAGGGTATTTCAGCAGCAAATATCAAAATATGTATGGCTTGGTGGCTTATAAAAAATGATGTAATGTCTTACTCTATTACAAAAAAGTCTAAGGGGAGTGGTTCCAGAGTGAGTTTACAAGTACAATAACATGAAATGTCAGGGCAGCATCCTGAAAATTTTTTTTGTTTCTCCTTCGTGGCCAAAATATGGCTATCAAACGCTTCCCTGAAAACAATCCCAAGTAAGGAAGAGTGGAGTAAGAGCAAACATGTAAGTTCTTTTCTACAGGTTTCATGATGAAATCCAGAAATTTCCCAGGATATTTCCCTTCGTGGTTCATTCTTAATATAGCTTGAACATATCACATTCCTTTTCAGACTCTGTTTTAAGGTGTCATTGAGTGAGTGCTCATCTTCTAGACATAAAGATATTATAAATAAAACAACAGTATGGCCCTGTTAACAAAAGAGAAGAAAACCAATTTTGAATAAGAAATTGATAGGCTCTGGGGCTGAGCCCCGGTGGCATAGTGGTTGTGTGTGGGACTGCAGCCCACAGGGTTGGTGGTTCAAATCCAGTGCAGCTCTCCAGGAGCTATGCTGGGCTTCCTAATCCCACCAGGGCACTGATGCCCCACCCCCCAAAAAGAAAGAAATTGATAGGCCCTATCTGACTGGATGGCTTAAAATTGGAAAAGGCACATGGATATGTTGTGTTATTTCACCTTATTTACTTAATATTTTTGCTGAGCAACATCCCAAGAAGTTAGCCTACGTGAAGGGGAACTCTGTAGCAGACAGTATCAGAAACAACCTATGATATATACATGACATGATCTTGTCTGCTGAAAATGAAGGTGACTTGAAGCCCATGTGACGAATGCCAAAAGCTACAGCCTCCAGTGTGTATTCTCGTGATTATTCAAAAATGAAAGTCTTTACCATAGGTTCAATAAACAACCCATGCCAAGAGGTGAAGAAATCACAGTTATCAAAGAGTTTATTACTTGTATCAAGAGTCAATAATCATAAGAGCAGCCATCAAAAACATGAATGTATTGTATTTGAAAAATTTGCTAAAAAAGACTCTCTATTACTTTGAAAAGTAGATGTGCCTTTTCTTGTGTTTTTTATATAAGTGAAGACATAAATATTTTTCATGATAGACTTTCACTCAGTATAATGTCTTCAAACACCATCCACATGGTAGCATGCATAGCAATACACTTCATGGTACAAATATACTGCAAAAAATCATGTCATTTTGAGAAGTAGGTGTGCCAGATCTGGCCATGGAATTTTCAGTTGCCTCATATGCATGTGAAAGCTGAATAATACATACAGAAGGCCAGAAAGAATTGATGCCTTTGAATTGTGGTTGATAGTGAAAAATATTGGATATGACATGGAATGTCAGAAGAATATACCAATTTGTCTTGGATGAAGTACATTCAAAATGGTCCTTAAAATTGAGAATATCCAGGTTTTGTTTCATGTACTTTAGATTTGTTATAAGGCGGGATCATTCCCTGGAGTATGTCATCAAGCTTGATAAAGGAAAGGATCAATGAAAAAGAGAACAATCCTCAGTAAGATGCATTGATACAATGATTGCAACAAGGAGCTCAAGCATAATAACAATTGTCAAGACACCATATGACTAAGTAGTGCTTTCTCTGTTGTCCATAGAGAGTCTCTATGAGTCAAAGCCTACTAGATGTTGTCTAACACTGACACACAGCAGCCAGGACTCCATTTCTTCTACTCTATTCCATAGTCGGTATATACAACATGTTGATTATGCATTCTTCTGTTTATTTTCATTTAGCTTATTTCCATCAGTTATTTATTGTAATGAACAAGGCTCTGTTTGTATCTAATTTCAAGTCTTTTGGATTACACCTAGAAGTGAAATTGATGATTCTTACAGTGCTATTATTTTTGTGTCTGTAGAACCACCGTAACATTTTCCACAATAGCTACACCATTTTACATTCCTATCAAAAATAGATAAGGATTCCAATTTCCCCACAACCCACCATTATTTGTTATTTTCTGAATGTTGGGGTTTTGTTTTTCAGGCTTTTTATCTTAGCCATCCTAGTGAGAGAGAAATTATATTTCCATTGTGCTTTCATCTGCATTTCTCTGACAGTGATACTGAGCATATTTTCATGTTTTGTGGTGGCCATTTTAATATCTTCTTTATTAAAATATCTAATCTTTTCTTATTTTCTTATTTTTTTGTTGTTGAGTTGTCAAAGATAAATGTGTAAATAACAAAGATTATCTGTGGTTCTCAGGACAGAAAGGGTTGAGTGCAAGAGATTATCATAGTAATCATAGAAAAAGTCATAGTGATTAAGCCCAGGTTGCATAGTCAATTATTCTAATTGGTGTCAGTAAGATGTAGAACTGTAAATTGTTGAATTTGAAATTTTTATGGGATAGCTATATTTTATAACAATGACAAAATAGAGAAAAATATAGAGAACATTTGCTGAAAGCTGCTTGCGTGCAACCAAACATCTACTGATTTGATTCCTTGGTATGGAGGACTAGGAGCATGGATTTATAGGGCATCCTAGATAACTGGCCTAACAAAATGTTCATTGCTTCTGTTCTGCTTCAATTAGCTGTAAACATATCATAGACTTCCAGAACTAGCAAATCAATTTTAGATTAAGTACAACAAGAATGTTTGATAGCAGCGAGAATGGAAAGAATTTGGTGCCCTTATTTTGATCATAAGAACAGGAAAGAGCAATAAATAGAAAGACAAAAATATGATGTCTGCAACCTTAAAAACTTGCAACTGATCATCTGAGACATGACAGTTATTCACCTGCAGCAACAGAAAAATGGAGAGTCAATAATAGAAAAATGATTTATTTAGGCTGTGTGGTGAATTTCCTCTATCATCACTGCCCACTTTAAGAGGAAATCCAAGGAGCTAAAGATGCCTGACTACCATTAATGAATATTTTAATCAAAAATTCTATAGAATAATTCTGATCAGAAGAGGGTATTTTAGATCATAATTTGAAGTAATGGAAGATTATGGAATCAAGGCATTTCTGGAGCCATGGTGGCTAGATGGACCACTAGAACTACTTCTTTTAGATAGACTTTACAACTTAAATTAAGAATACCACCAAAAGTGTGTCTGTTTGTGATCAAAATGATGACAGCAATGTGAAAGTTTATGTGTGACCTTTAGGTGGCAGTTGCCTTTATGTTAATGGAGGAGGAACAATGCAGAAAGAAGCAGAAAGAATGTAATGAGTATTATTGAATTGTAGAAGTTGAATTGGTCTATATCCTTGTGTTTGTATTCTCCATAAAAACAAAACACTCAAATGAAAAGAGCGAAGGAGCCATTGGGATGGCTGAAGTGTGTCCAGACCAAGTCATACTCTTCTCAATCACTTCCTAGGCATGTCAAAGTTGGTCAAGGAAGGAGGAAGACCAAAGAAGAAGAGAGGCCTCCAAAAGCATGTTGACGAAGAACAGTAAACTATCACAGACAAATCAATCTCAGGCTAGACACAACCAGAATGCTCAATAGCTGAGAGTCTGGCAAGATTTGGGATCGCTTATTTGGTCACATCCCCAGGAAAGAGCAATTCCAAGAAAGGAACTCATATTTTGGTAAACTAGTGTGCCAACTGAAAAAGAAAATCCCTTAGTAAGATGGACTCACACCGAATGAATAGATTCAGGAATGCCAACAATCAGGAACCACTGCTGAATGTGTCTTTAACCTCCTCACTTAGGAGCTATAAAAAGCAGCAACGGTTGCAAAGGCAATCAAGCATGAAATCTGGGATGGCAGATGCCACATGTGCATGGCTAAGTAACCAAGAAATGCCAGGACTGTAGAAGGTAAAAGAGACAAGACTCTTTCCCTGTAGCCAGTGCCCCGACTTGAAGGGGAAGAATAGAAATGTTTGGTTTTTTTAAAGCCATCTAATTTGTTGTGTTTGTGTTACAGAAACAATAGACAATGAAGACATGTGGAAATACTATACAAAAACTCTTCTGAAATTTTCATTTATAAAACCTTTATGGATATAGATGAAATTTCATGGTTATTTATAAATGTGCTAATTTATTGGGAGGAAAGCCCACAATTCCTAAAGATTTACATATAACTGTATCATTTATGTCTATCTGAAAGGAATGTATGAAAGATGAAATACACGAATGTCCTAAAATATTACATCTTGTTATATATATCTGAGACCTAACAGCATAAATTTATACTGAATACAACAAAACACAAGATTTGCTGCCATAAAAATATGTTAATCCAATTCTTAATATGAAATTCACATATTATATTGTGATTTTAGTGCTTTTATGGAGGAGAGATGGTCTCCGGGAAAGAAAAAAAAAGAACGCATTTAATCTGAAGAAATCCAACTGGGCCAGTGTTTGAAGAGTATTTTAGTCTGATTTAAAAGTCTTTACCCGAATTACCTAGAGTACCTGTATGTACTTAAGAGACCTCTTCAATCCACTGCCTTGAGGCCATTGTAGGATCATTCTGTTGCTTGTGTTTGTCTGTCTTTTTTATGTTGACTAAAGAGGCACACTAAGCAGTCCTCCTAAACAAAGCAAAACAAAACAACAAAAAATAATCACCAAGGCATTTCTGAAAAAGAATAAAGCTGTCTTTTGGAAAACTGAAATTGCATTTGGGAACTGTGTGTTTCTGCCTTTAAATGTAGTCAACAAAATTGTTGCTCTCTTAGAAATGGTTTGTTTGTGATAAGTGAGCTTTCTTTCTATAGACAAGCCCCCAGAGAAAGTTTCCATCACCAACATGTTCTTTCCTTGGACTTCAGAAATTACAGTCTGTGAATAATATACTTGCCTCAGCAGCACAAAAGTGTGCCTGACTCCGTGGAACTCCTGAACTACTTGGGCACATAGTAACATCAGAAAACACCTTGGGGAGTGCCCCAGAAGGTTGATGGGACCCCTAATCCTCTACCGATGTACATTAAAAGTTTGTAGCATGCTTCTCAATAGGTATTCACGGTTCTTTTGTGCTAAGGAAGTTTAAGGCTCTTTGATGGTTCAAAGTGTTTTAACAGTGTTAAAACCAAAGTGTAAAGTAGCTATATTTACTTAATACATCTTCTGAAAGAATATGATTTGATAGGTCAGCTCTGAAATGTGTATGCATTTATTATTAATATGCTAGCACAAGCAGCCAGAAGGATGTACACATATAATGGCTCTCAAATCAAAAGATTGGATTCTATCTCTATTTTTATCCATGTTGCATCACTTTTGTAACCTGGAAAAATATTCCTTAATTGATCTGACTCTTTCTTTTTCATTTAATTGGGACAATGTTGTGAGCATCAATTGAAATCCTTCTTTAATTCTGTGAACTTGTATTGAGTCAGGCACTGAGATGCTGGGAAGACAATAAGAAGATAGTCATGGCCTTATCTTAAGAAAGTAGAGATGCTTGACCACTTCCATGGAGGTGGGTTGGACATACAACAATCCTCTAGGGGGTGTGTGAAACTCTAAATCATATTGGGAGTAGATACTTTCCCAGAGAGTGGCTAGCAGGTTGCCTGAATCACCAACTTAGCAGTTAGAGACCAACAGTGACCCGACAGCACCACCTGAGCTCATTTGAGAAAGTAGAAATAAATGCCTGTGAAACAATCGACACGTTTATTACTGTCATTCAGCAGAACACAATGCCAGCTATAGGAAAACTACTCCCAGTTCTGGTAATGTGAAGCAAACAATACAAATGGAAATAGGTAGTCATCACTGAGCTGATTTTAATATAGGAGGCAACACATAAGTGATCTTTCCAATGGATGACAGAGCTAGTCATCGAGCTCCTTTTGCCAGACATTGAGCAATTCACTTTAGCTCTATTTACTGACTAACAACAACAACAACAACAAACTTGCTGATGAAGTTTATTCTGGCCAGGACAAAGTCAAACTACTTCATAGGATTTTGGAAACTTTCTATCTTTTGGAAAGCAGGCTGCCTCATCTTCCTCCCAACAAATTGCTGGTAGATTCAAACCAACGAACTCCCACAACTGTGTGAAGCAATTTCTTGATATAAATTTACATGTAATATAAATACATTTATAGGTCACTAATTTTTTTCCTCTCTGGAAATCCCCGTCAAATTTGATGATCTTCCCTGTAACCCATGATTGGTATATGAATTCAATATTTTAATTGCACTTAATAAAAAGAGATTTTGCTGTATTTTTAAAGTCAGATATGTTTGTTTGGGTTTCCTTGCTCAAAAAATTCTAAGGTATTACAAGTGATTTTTGTAGTGGTCTTAGAAGTAATAAAAGTCAACTAAGATCCACACTTTAAATTGTATTCTGAATCTTACTTAGAAATAATTCAAGCCAGAAACACATCAGCGTTACTGTATTCAACAGCAAGCTCCCATGGAGTAAGCTTTGAGTCTCAGCATGCATATAGAGTCCCTGTGGTTAGGCACCATTGAACAACTCTAAATCATAGCGGGAGTAGATAGCATCCAAACTTAGGGGCTTCATTAACAACAGGATGGTTCTGCACCATCTTCACAATCATTATGTGTGAGCCCATTGCCGCAGCCACAGCATCACTCCTTTTCATTTAAGTACTTGCAAGCTGTGGTTCAGGATGAAGTAAAGGATCCTTGAACACAATATAGGCTCTTCCTGAATTGAGAAGAATTGATCCTAAATCTCACATTTAAGGCTATGAATAAAGAAGATTTCTGTTTCCCGGGAACTTTTAATACTTGAGTTCGTGTTTCATTTCCCAGTTTGGGAATTTCAAGTCCTCCTAGGTAAGAAAAAAAGCAGGAAACAACTACTATGGCAGCATTTTCTAGGACTCAGCCTTGATAATAGCACCCATTATCTGTACCATAAAATAGTTATTATATACATGCAATTATTGAACACTCAGGGAAAATATTCAGGTTTCATCCTATAAAGTTACAACCTGTAGAAATTCCAGGGCAGTTCTACTCTATGCTAAAGAGTTGCCATGATTTGAAATAGACTTGTTGGCCATGAGCTTGGTTTGGGTTAAAGATGGCATAGAACCAGACAATACAAATAGATGACTCTGATGCCAAGAAGACTCCAAAGAATATTTTCCCACATTTTAACTTACTTGGCATTCCTTTTTGTTTTGTCCAATAGAGTAGCCACTGAGCACATATGGTTGTTGGTATCGCATAGTATGCACAACACAAGGAACTACACCTGCACCAAGCATAAGAATGGCTATGTTTTGATGCATTGCAGCAGCCACCATGTCAATCTATATCACCGAGGGTCTTACTCTTTTTTCTGCAGCCCTCTACCCTTCTTCAGGAATAATCCCATCTTGATAACATTACCAAAGCATATAAGACACTATCTCATTCTAGCATCTAAGGAACATTCTGGTATATTTGTTCCAACACCAACCAAAATAAGATGACAACCAAATATCGATGCAAAAGAAAGTATCAATTCAAAAGAAAGTAGAAGTAAATATAAACCGGAGCAAAATATAAATGAGTCAAAAGGGAAAACAAATGATAATGTGTTCTATTTTAGCCAACTATATCTGCAGTGTACCACTATCGAATACACTTTGATGACAAGATGACTCATCTCTCTAGTCACCCATCTGAGTGAATTTGATGAAGGCTTAATCTGAGGGAGAACTCTGAAAACGAATTAGGGGGTTTCCTTGTCATTCATAGCCGTCTGCAAACTGGGTGTTCAGAATTTAAAGTGCAATACAATGATCTCCTCTGATCTTTGATTTTATTATTTACAATTCTTGGATCACAGAAATTAGTATGCTTCTTCGAAATGGACTTAGCAGACACTGCACTTACGTGGTTGCTTGTTTTAACTTTGGCCATTAATGCAGCAGACACCATTTATTTTTCTGATAGCTAGGCAAGAGGAAAACAACAGTTTTTAGATGTATTAAAAGTTTCAAGTACAGTAGGCATGGCTTCAAAAGTGAGCCAACAGGAAAAATGTTTAAGCTCATTAAATGAAGAAGTTGGCTGAAGTCTATAAACTAGCAGAAGACGACATAGAAAGGCCATTTTTGTGAAAGCTAATAAAGATGGGTTTTCAAATAGTCCAGCTGTTTAAATTTTAAGTAAATACTTTGGTTCCACAAAGTTTTCATCTTGATAGGTTTTAAGAAATTTAGAAAAACTTCCTTGTTGAAGGAAAAAAAAGAAAACCTGTACCAAAAATGTGTGTGCAGACATGTATATTACATTAGAACAACATACCTGCTCATTCTTTGGGGGCAAGAAGGACTGCGCTACAAAAATTTTCATTGGGGGTCTGAGACCCAGTGGCGTGAGTGGTTGAGTGCAGGACTGCAGCCCATGGGCTTGGCGGTTCAAATCCAGCTGCGGCTCTCAGGAGCAGCGCTGGGTGGCGCCCATGACCACCAGAGGCAGTGATGGCCCACAAAAAAAAAAAAGAAAGAAAAAGAAAAAAGAAATTCCATTGGGAAATCTTGCACTCCATGCCATAGACCTATCTTGGCTCCTCAGCTTTCTATTTTGTTCTCCAAACTCAAGGGATGTTTCTAGGAACATAATTTAAGGACATCAAAGGTGTAAAAACATTGCTGTTTTATTGTGGGCAGATTTCTTTAGGAAAGTTGGAGAAAGAGAAATAATGCCTTCAGAAAGGGATAGAATTAGATAAATGATATGTTGAGAGACTATCTTGCCATTTGGGAATTTTAGTCTAATAAACAATTTTATGATTTCAATGTTTTTCATTTACCCTTAAATTATAGTATTTCTTCATATTTGGATTGATTTTCCCTCCAAATTAAGCCTGTCAATTTTTAGACTTGGTGTATTTTATTTATGCTCTAGATGATATTATCTAATGACTATATTTTTCTACCAAAAACATAATTTTGAAAACAACATATTCATTACTAATTATTCACTGAAATAATGCCTATCAAGACTGCATAAAGTTGATTAAAATGTCTTAGAAATATCTATAAACATGTGCATCACATGTCAGTAGGTAGGAGATTGGGCTAAAAATAGAGATTGTGGGATAAGACATAAGACAGATCAATGCAGCATATTTAGGGTTTTTTTGCAGCATATTTAGGTTTTTTTTGCAGCATATTTAGTTTTTAATATAAACAGTTCTAACTATGAAAATGGTTAAAGAGCCACTCCCTTCCACTAAATACTTTTTAGAAAGAGGGGGTACACTTAAGGGCTTTTACATTTCTGTTTCAAGTCACAATGAGATTTAAAATGACTACAGATGGAATTTTAAAAAATAAGTTGTGGTACCTATGAAACAGAAGGCATAATAATACTCAATCACAATAACAATCTCCAAATGTTTAGATCCTTAGCAAATCTCTTTTTGAGTGAGAGGATCAAGCTTAAATGTGTACAGACTTTCAGAAAATAAGCATACTCCAGAAATCCCATCTGCCATTGTGAAATAGGGAGAAGAGGGAGAATTCTAAAACATACTCGAGAAATAAATGTGCAGTTAATACCACTCAGGAATAATGCAAGGAGAACATGTGGCTGATGTGAATGACTATGAAAATGATGAAAGCTCTTGAACAAAAGTCAGAAAGAATGTGTCAAATTTAGCATCACCCTACAAAATTGCTACTAAAATAAAGGAAGAGTTGAGAGCAAAGACAAAGTATTAGAAAAACTAGCATTCGGATAGAGGATGCACTTATAAAGCACACAAGCAGAATACAGATGTGAACAGAATGTATAGGAGAAATAAACCATATTAAACAAGAATCTAGTGCAATTTTACTTGCAGGATATTAGAAGAGCATAACGCATAATATAACTTGAAGAAAATAATATGCTTAGTTCCTGAATTTTTGTTGGATTTGTTAAGCACCTTCATATGCCTTGTGAAAGCAAGTATTCTTCTTGTGAAAGCAGGTAACAATGTCAATAAGGGATGTGGGACCTTTAGTAGACTTTCTGTTTAACGGAGTTCACAAACGAGGCTTGGATTTTGTGACCTCTTAGAGAAATATTACCTCCCCTTTTCAAGGGCAATGTACAGAAGCTGAGAGATGATTGAAGTAAAGTCCAAGTTTCAGTTTTATTAGCTGTGTGACTTTGGATAACCAATCTAAATACTTTGATCCTCAACTGACTGCTACCTCTACCAAATGTGTGTCTTAATTATAGGTTCACAAGGATAGCTAAAGATTCCAATAGGAAGCACATACTACTTTCCCTCAGACGTTCAAGTGTTAGCTCACTCTTGAATGTTCTGGGAAACCATGATTGCCATTTTCTCATGGCTGCACTTCATAATGAAGAAAATAGTTTCAACTCATGGTCATATTGTAAATCCATTAGTAGGAATAATAATAATAAGCTTAGCTAAAGAGTATTAGCATAACCTTTTCATCAGATTCCTTCAGGGAATGTCCACCATATCAAAAGCTGTAACTTCAGCAGCTGACAGCACTGAGCAATATTGTTTGCAATCAGACATAAGCTCAGCGAGAACAAAAACATCTGACAATTCTGAAACAGAAATAGGACAGCAAGCATTATACACAGTAAAGTGCCATGCCCCCTGTGAGCACTCAAAAATATAATTCGTGGTGATTATGACAATGATAAGCAGGAGCGGGCCCTGCAATCAGTGTCTAGAGCCATTAACGAAAAGCCCTGCTCTTACGAGGGGGGCAAGCTGCTGTGTCTGTGGCACTAGCTGAACATATTCCCTTGCACTGGGTTAGAGGGCAGTGATTTGAAAAGTGTAGGGCTTTAAGAATACAGGAAACGGCCTGTTTTGTGACCCAAATAAAATGCTGACAGTCTGTCATGAAAACATTTCCAATTTCTGCCCTGAAAACTTATTTACATCTTCTCCCCCCCTAAAACTTCTATCTCAGGGACAGTAAATCTCCCCAGGAACAAAAGTCTTATCTAACTATTTTGTGTTATAAAACTATGAATTTAAAGAGATAGTCTGGAAATTTCTCACTATCGAAAGTAACACCTCTATGTCTCTATTTACAAGCAAGGCCAGGGAAAAAATAAAAATTGACATGCTTTGTCATAAAATAAATGAATAAACAAATAAATAGGACAAAAATAATGGAGAAAGGCTTACATATCTCTTCTAATTTTTGTACCATGAGCATGTGACAGGCACCATTGATCACTTACCACTAATTAAAGTTTGGTGTAAAAGAGCAGTAAACCTACCTATTGGGTTTTGAGAAGAGAAACAGACAATGGCATTGAGCTAGGTTTAAGCAGTGAAGTTGTTGAGGAGGCAGATATATAAACATATCTAAAAACTGGCAGAAGAGAGCCTAGTGATAAAATCTCACAGTGACCACAAATTTCTCCAGGAAGAAAATCAAGGAAAGGTGAGGAGAGAAATCAGAGATGAGTCATGAAGAAATCAGAATAAGAATTCCCAATCAAACTCACTGCCATGAGTCTAGTCTGCCTCAAAGCAACCCTAGAGGACAGGCTGGAGCTGCCCGCCTGGGTCCTATAGGTGATGACCCTTAAAGGGGAGTAGAAAGCCTGGTCTTGCTCCCGTGGGACAGCTGGTGGTTTCACACTGGGGACCAGGGATTAGCAGCACAATTTGAAGCACAATGCCAGAGCCAAGGCCTTATTAGTCCACTGAACTGAATCTTAGTACTACTTGGTCTGGTATTAAAAGCAGAAGCAGAAAAACGTTTACCATCTTAGACTATTGCCTTTAATTACACCGTATCTGCCTCTTCTTTTTGCAGCACAATGAGTTTCGAGGATATTTGTCTGTCTGGGCAATGGTATATCTTTTAGATGGTCTTAGACCCTGGTAGAGTCACCTGAAGCAGAAGTAAGTGTTGAATACTGGAGTTGCTTAATTTCTATTCAGTCATCTGTCTCCTCTGAGCACTCTCCTTTTACTAGAAGCTTGACCAAAGAAAAGGCTCCATAAGCATTTATCCAATCCCAAAGAGGTTTTTAAGCTGCTTTGATCTTAAACCAACTAACAATCCCATACTCTAGATATCATTGGAACCTCGGCGGAGGGGGTCGGGTGGGGGGGTGCACAAACTATCAGCACACTACTGCTGATCACAGAGTTAGTGGTCTAAATCTACCAAATGGTACTTAGGAAGAAAGATCTAGAGATCTACTTCTAAAAGACCATCTTCACTGACAAGCTTTTGAAAAATCTCACTGAGCAAGGGTAGGATGCCACCATTGGTTATTATAATTGCAGTAAATTGTTGAACTGGCAAAAACTATGTGATAGATATATTTTCCACAACGACAATTAAAAAGGTTACTTCTACACACACAAATTCCTCATGGGATGTGGTTCCTTAACTTTTTTTTTGGTTTAGAGTCATTGTTTCTCAGGATATTCCAGTTAAATGGCCTAACAATATGTTTGGTGCTTCTGTGTTAAACCCTTTTTCATTGGGTAGTACCTGGAACCTAAGCATCTTGCAAATGACTTCCCAAGATTTAACGAATGTTTTCTATGTTCCTGGAGAATTAGCAGAAGGCAGAGTCCAGGGCAAGAGGTGGATAGGGAATGTGTGGCTAATTCCTTCTGGCATTCTCAATTTTGGGGGGAGTCCAGAGGACTAGAATAGTGGGTTCCTTTGGAGAGAGAAATTTCTTCATATGGCTACTTTACCCAAGTCCTTGTAACTCCCACCAAATGATTGAGTGGGACTATACAAAGAGGACATGTGCAACATTAATAGAGGGGGGTGGTCAGCTTTTGTAATCAGCCACCCGGAGATAAGCATGAGCCATCTTTGAAGCAGAAAGAGGGAGAGACCCCAAGGACTTTGGAAAAGCACATTCAAGATCTGTCTGAAGGTGGGAGGCTACTCAGATGCATCAGAGACTCTGGCTTGAAATGGAGACTCTGGGGGGCTGAGCCCCGGTGGCGTAGTGGTTGTATGCGGGACTGCGGCCCACTGGGATGGAGGTTCAATTCCAGCAGTGGGGCTGGGCCTCCTACTCCCACCACCGGAGAGCAGTGATGCCCCCCCCCAAAAAAAAAGAAAAGAAAAGAAATGGAGACTCTGGGGTATCTTCTTCTCTTCTGGTTCAAGACTATGGAACTGTGGGACAGAATGACAGGCAGGCTTACTTCCAGGTCAATGGAGGCAAAAGTCAAGGGGCCACATGCCTGAGAGCCTGAGGATCAGAGAGAGACTTGACTGTAGACTGAGACTAATGACTATATCCTCACTGTTGGTTATCCCAACTTGTGGTCATCTGTGGACTTCTCTAATAATCTCTTTCATTATGAATATTGTGTATGAAGTCTGTGTGACCATTGTAATAAATTCTCAAAGTTAGCATAGATGTAGAGTGGAGTGAGAGGAATGTGTGGTGTCAGAAGAGATAAAGGAGAACAGGTTGGTGAAGCATGTTAGACCCACTTCCTAGCCATGGGAAAGACAGAGGTCAGATATGTTCATTTCCATTGCCTTGAATATTATTCCAGAGATTAACATTGATGAAAAGGGGTGGGGAGAATACCAAAGAGAACTTCAAATTTCTTAGACCCCAAAATTTTGGAGTCATCGAGGTTCTATGAGGCCATGTAATTGCTTTGGGATAATCTTTAAACCTTAACCCAAACAATTCTCTGAAATGATGGTAACACTGAACAATAAATTTACTTACCTAGTAGAAAAAGTATGCCTTGAGCATTATGCTCTTTAAAAACTGTCAATATGGGATTGAATTGACCACAGCAACTTGAAAGATTAGATATGAACCTTCAGAGTAATATCATGCTAATGAAGGAAGAGTAACTCAGAAAAGAAGGGTGAGAGTGGTGTACAACTCAAAGAATATAATCAATGTCACTCCATTTTATGTATAGAAGGTGTGCAATTGATGCATGCTTTACTGTATATTCTCAATACCAACCATGAATTGGAAATTTTTATAGATAAATAGAAAATTCTATAAGACTCTTCTACTCAGCAAAACATAGGGGGGCACCATCAGTTGGAATCTACTCAATGGCGATTGGTCTTAAACAACTGTAAGCTTGACTGAGCTATAGAAAACCCAATAGATAGTTGTGTATCCAGAGAAGGGATTATTTTACTCATGGAAAAAAAGGTGTGAAGATTGATGTTTTTAGAGGCTAAGTTCTTGAAGATTATCCAAGTGTTAGACTTATTTTCCTTACTGTTTTGTCTTGATCTTCATGTCTGCAAAGATAGCTGCTGCTCTCTGTAGGCATCACCTTCTCATTCCAGGTAGTACACAGAGAAAGTTCCAGAAATCTTTTCCTCAAGATGTTGTTTTTGGAAGGGATACTGCCCAAGAATTATGTGCTTTTATCTTGCTGCATATAATAGGCAACCCAGCTTCCCCTTGTTGTTGAGGATTTGGAGAAATTGGGCAGATAAATACCTATGAATCTTTAGGGACATAGATAACCATGTCTCCCAAATTATGGACTTAACAAGACAGAAAGAAAATAAAATATAGGGAAGCCAATTCATCAAATCTCTCATACTTGATAAGTATGGGTAAAAGACATTTTAAGATATTTTTCTTGATTAGGCAGACTTTCTGCAAACTTCTTAAAATAAGCACAGATTTGATTCTAAATAACCTGAAGTAGCATTTGAAAAATGTGCTTATTAGGACACATTTTAATGGTCAAATCAATTTGGGACTCAGTGTATCATTCTTCAACTATGGATATCCTATTTAAACAATACAGAGTCTCCACGAAATAAATTTTCTTTTAAGTTTAAGTAACCTGATACTCAATTTTTCTTCGAATTTTTTTTCAAATCCTAACGAGTATAACACAAATTGAACAATGTTGATTTGAGGAATAAAGCTAAATATTTATGATATGTGGGGTGGGGAGAGGAGTGGTTCCTTCATCCAGGAATCAAGATGAATTAATTTACTTGAAATGACTAAGCAATATCTTAATTACTATATCTAAGAAGTCCAAACTTCTAAGAAAAATCTCAAATTAGACAGTAGAAAGTTGCTGCCTTAAATTTTATTCCATGAGAAAACAACAATGGCTGGAGGAGTTACTGAGAACCTAATGAATGTCACATATGACAGTGGGACAGACAGCAGGAATGTAAAAGGAAATAGAGGAAAGAACTAGGAGGCAAAGGAAATTTATAGGTTCATAAATATAGGCATGCATATGTATAAATAAATTAATATATAATAATAGGGATATAGGTATATTTATATGTTAAGTATTAATCTAGCAGATGAGCAGTGGGCCTTTACTCAAGTCCTCCTCAATGCAAGAACACTTTGTTCTAATAACATGGCATTCTGTGATGATCACCTCCCAAAAGCATCACTAAAGACAAAATGGATGCATAAGCAAATGTGAAGAAAGCTGATGGTGTCTGGCTATTACAATATATAATGTATTACAAGATATAGCATTTAGGGTCTTAAAATTGAGCGAGCAATCATCTAGCAGGGAAGAAACAAAGCCCACATGGAAAAGGCACACCAGCCTTTGGGATCACAGGTGTTGATGTCATCAGGTATCAGGCATCATAAGACCCAAAACAAATAATGATACTGATACAAATGAGGTGGGTCAGAGTGGAGACCCAAAACTCATTTGTAGACAATTGGATATCCCCTCACAGAAGGGTCACAAGGAAGGGACAAATCAGCTGGGCTACAGGATGGAACAACAAAACACAACATTCCTCTAGTTCCTTAATGTTTCCTCCCCCAACTACCAAGATGTCAGTTCTAACTTCCAAATCCAGCTAGCCAGGAGCATGAACACTGGTACAGAGAAGTGCTCTTGACACAGGGAACCCAGGACAGATAAAGCTATCAGGAACAGAATGGGAGTAACGATACCATGAGGGCAATGGTCAACATATAACTCCACCTCCAACCCCAGGGGATGACCAACAGAAACATGAGTAAAAGGAGACAGCAGAAGGCATAAGATATGAAATTCATAATAATTTATAATTTATCAAGGGTTCACAGGTGGGAGAGGGTGAGGGAGGGAAGGAAAAAAAAGGAGTTTATACCAAGGGCTCAAGTAGAAAGAAAATGCTTTGAAAATGATGGCAGCAACATATGTATAAATGTGCTTGATACAGTTGATGTATGGATTATTATAAGAGCTATAAAAGCTTCCAAAAATGATTTATTTTTAATTACTCTCAAATTTAAAGTTTAAGCACAAAGTAAATATTGCTTGCATTTCTTCAAAAGTATTAGCTTCCAGGCTGAGCCCCGGTGGCGTACTGGTTGTGTGCTGGACTGCGGCCCACTTGGTTGGAGGTTCAAATCCAGCAGCAAGGCTAGGCCTCCTACTCCCACCACCAGAGGGCAGTGATTCCCCCCCCCCAAAAAAAAAGAAACAAAAAAATATAGCTGCCAAAGAGATCTGCTGGGCGAGTCAACTTAAAGACAGTCATGTCAGCTTTGAAGATCATGAAAACTTATTTTTGTGACTCCAAATGGGTAATCTTGAAAAGTATAGGGAAATCACAGTAGGTTATTAGAAGAAATTTTAAGAAAATTGAAAACTGTATTGGTGAGAAAAAGACCAAGAAAGTTGTGTTGAGGGGTATTTGTTTTCCATTTTGGCAATGCAACTCCTCATATTGGCGACAAAGGCTATCCTACAAGAATTTCACCATAAAGGTACAGTGGGAACTCTGTAGACCTGACCTTGCAAGCATAGTTGTGCTTTCCAAATGTTGCATGTTGTTAATGAGCTGATGCTGCACTGTCATTTTCTTAAATAATGTTATTGGGAGCTCTTATAGCTCTTATAATATCCCATACATCAATTTTATCAAGCATATTTGTACATATGTTGCCATTATGATTTTCTAAACATTTACTTTCTATTTGAGCCCTTGGTATCAGCTCCTCTTCTTCCCCCCCTCTTCCTCCCTCCTACCCACCCTTGTGACCACCTGATAAATTATTTTTTTTCATATTTCACACAAATCACTGTCTCCCTTCACCCATGATTCTGTTGCTCATCCAGCTGGAAGAGGGGAGCTGAGTTATGCATCAATCATTGTGATCAGTTGCCCATTTATTCCCCATACCTGCATGGTATTCCTACTCCCATCACTGTCCCTGAAGGGTTTATCTGACCTGGATTCCATGTGTACATGTGCTCTTGTCTATACCAGTGTACATAGAACTGAAAGGCAGGACTGGGGTCATGACAGTCAGGCTTGAGGAAACCTCAAGGAACCAGAAGAATACTGTCTGTTTCATGGGTGTTATACTGAGCCCTGGTTTACCCATCCCTTCCCTGTCACCCTTCTGTGAGGGCATGTTCTATTGTCTACAGATGGATTTGGGGTCTCTGCTCCAATCCCCCTCATTCTCAATATGGTTCTTTATTTGTTTGCTTGGGGTCTTCACTTCTCAGATTACTTGCTTAGCACACAATTTGAATTAACATGGTCAAAGGTTATAAACATGACAAATCTGTCCTGGCTTGAAGATCACAGTTTCCGTATTCTGGTCTCACAACTGTGTCTTGGCCTCTGTGCAGTTTCCAAGGCCATCCAAACCCATTGCCATCAAGTCAATTCAGAATGAAAGGTCTACATGAGCACAATTAACTTTTCAAGAATTCCTATTATTTGAATTTTCTATCTTTCACATAGTCAAATGCTTTTGCATAATCAATAAGACACAACCGAGAATATTTCTGGTGTTTTCTGCTTTCATTAAGAATTCAATAGTGACACCAGAAGGGTAGAGGGAAAGTAGGGGGACAACGGGGGAACAGATCACAATGACCAACATATAAACATCCCCACCCCCACAGGGATGAACAACAGAAAAGTATGTAAAGGGAGATAGTGGGTGATGTAACATATGAAAACAATAATAATTTATAATTTATCCAGGGATCATGAGGGAGAGATGGTGGGGGAGGAAGGGGGAAAATGAGAACCTGATACCAAGGGCTAGAAAGAAAGTATTTTGAAAATGATGATAGCAAAATATGTATAAAAGTGCGTGACACATGGACAAGTTTATGAATTGTGATAAGAATTGTAAGATCCCTCAATAAAATTATTTTTAAGAAAGAGTCCATATGATATCAGCAATGATAAACCTTGTTCCATATTCTCTCTCTCTTTCTCTCTCTTTAACCTTTTTAACGTGTAGTGAGTGGGGATTTTTATTTCACATAATTTTCATATTCAACAATTTAAACAAGATATCAAGCCTCCCAATAGCTAGTACTTCCCCTCCTTTTTGTCTCTTTTCCCTCTTATAGAATATTATATTCCTCTCCACCTATCTACCCTCTAGCCTATTTTTTTTCTCCTTCCCTCTACTAGCCTCCCATCTCTAGTAACCATCAAACTCTTACTTCTTTGGATATAAAGAATTTTTTTTCTTTTATAACGATAGTCTCAGACAATAGTTTCCTTTTGTGAGTGATTGCATATTGGGCTGCAATCCACAAGGTCACAGTTTGAACCCATCAACCCCTCACTCTTCATGAGAAAGCACAGCCTTTCACTCCTGTACACAGTTATAATCTCAGAAATCACAGGGGTGGTTGTACCTTGTCCTATATGGTCACTATGCGTTAGTATCAACTCCAAGGCAGTAAATTTTGAGTTTAGCTTCACTCAATGTATTTTTACAAATCCATTCATGCCATGTGATCTTTTACAATTTCCTCATGATTCTATGCGATGCACAGTATTCCATCGCATGTTTTGTATGCCTCGTTCTTCTTTCACTGATCATCACTTAAGATATTTATTTTTATCTTCTTTCTATTGTGAATAGAGCTGAGGTGAACATGGATGGCCATATATCTTCTCATGCAATGGCTCTTATTTCTTTAGGGTATATACCAAGTAAAAGGATTACTGAGTGTCACTACTCCCAGTTGTTGGAGAAAATGTCATATCAATTTTGCAAGCGGTTGTGTAGTTTTACAATCCCACCTGCAGTGTATGAGCTTTCCAACCTTTCCATACCATCTCCCTGGACTTCTACAAATTGGATGCTCACAATTTAAGCTTTGGTACCTTTCCCTTCATCATATTCGGATTGTGTTTTTTGTCATCTTTGGATCACCCAGGCTGGTGTGGTTCTTCCACATGGACTCAATTGATGCCTTACTTAGATGGCTGTTGGTTTGAACAAAAACCTTTAAGACCACAGACACTATTCAATTGATAGCTGGGCACTATCTGCTTTCTTCACCACGCTTGGCTATAGCACGTATATCTTCAATGACCACTTTATGAAGGTATCAATCAGAGTCATATCTTAAGAACTAATTATTCTTGGATTGGGACTAATATTAAGTGGGAGTCCAGAATCCACCTACTTGTCCAAGGGTAATATATGACTCTGGTTTACTTTAGGTATATTACTATCATTTTATGATCAAAAATGCCATCATCAATCCTCCCACTGGAGGCATGGAATTTTCCATTGCACTATATGTGTGTGAAAGTTAGATGAAGAGGAATCAATGCATGTGAATTGTGGTGCTGGAGAAGAAAGAACCACAGACTACTAGAAGTATAAACAAGTTGGTCTTGGAAGATATGTGGCCAGAGTGCTCCTTACAGGGAAGCATAACAAGACTTTGTCAATGTACTTTGGTCATGTTGCCTGTAGAGACACTCAGCTTTACTTGCTCCATGGCTTGTAAAGTCCACTACTCTGTTCCATGCTCTGACTCTGCGTCTGCTGCTGCCATTCCTCTGATTTTAACAGCTGTCTTCTAGGTCCACAAGGTTCATTGTCAGGGATGTTGAGGTCCAAAGAACTCACTCCACTCCTGGCCCTTGCTGGTAGTAAAATCCTTCCCCCTGTTTCTCATATGACTCATTTTATAAGCAACAATATGACTCCTGTTCACAAGTATTCAAGGGTGAATTCTCTTAGTATCTTCTCCCACCTTCTTAACAGACCCATAACAAAAAGGTTTTTGGTTAGGTGCTAGAGAAGTGGGTTAGAAGAATCATATTGAATGATTTACTACCCCTTCAGTAATCCTTACTAGAGATTATCTTTTCTCCCTCAGTGAATTTGATTTTTCTGTTATCAGTTAAATGCATGACCATTGCAGGTCTAGGACTCCTTTAAAATTGTAGTAGGCATGGTAAATATCTTCAATCAGCCACCTGCTGGTTGCCTGCCCAAGATCCGTCCTCCCTTTTTTTTTGGTTTTTACTAATAGAGCCAGTTGAGATTTTTGAGATCTGCTTTGTTTTGTGTGTATTGGCAATGCCAGCTGAGGGAAAGCATCTGCGATAACAAAGACAGGTCATTTAATAACAGGTTTGCTCAATAAGATGAGCTCCAACCACATGGACAGGATTGCTTCTGCCTGCCTGGAATCTTCAAGGAAACATTAGTGATGGGGGAAATTATTTTGTTAACTATGAAGTAATACTCAGGATGTATGTGTGTGTGTGGGGGGGGAACAAAAGAATTCAGGATGTTGATCATATTGTAAGGCTACAATATAGCAGCCCTGCAACTCCTACCCGCAGACTTACTATTTCATCGGGGGGTGGGGGGGAGTCCCCATTCAGTTAAGCCATGATATGTTTCTGCTATGTGCTACTGAACACAATCCCTAACTAAAACAAAAACAGACAGTCTTCAGGTCAAGGTTCCATTGGAAGCCAAATTCAGACATTTTGCTGAGAGTCAAACTTTCACATTTTCCTACAATCCTAGAATGGTTTCTATAAAAGAATACTCTTTAAAACTTTCCACGTTATCATGCAAAGAACCGTGTGGACCCTTGCCCATTATGCCTCATTTTGGTAATCAGAATTCCTCCAAGCAGAGTTTTGCGCTCTTTAAAATATGACTACTTTTTCTGAAATGAAACATTAAGTCCAGGCTATCCTGAGGAAGATTGTTGACTGCCCTTCTGTGAAACAATTCAGTGTCCTACATCATTTGAAAGGCATTACCAAGGTGAAATTTGTACCAAATTATTTTCATATCTGAAACCTCTGCAAATGGGTTTCTGGAACTGCTGTGGCCTTTCTATCTGTGTGGATGTTATGCTTAACTCTTTTCTTTGGGGAAATGTTGAATCCCCAGTGAACAGCGTGAAATCCCTTTCCCATTAGCACTCGACTTCATAAGTAAGCTCTAACATGCATGTGTCGAGAAATTAATCAAATACATTTACAGTCAAGCCTTCACATATATGCCTACAGAGACAAATTTCCACCTCAAAAATAAACAACAAGTCTAATCGGCACTTAGGATAGGGCTGTGGATTCCCTAGTTGAGAGTTAATACATGAATAAAACACAGCGTTTCTCAGGTGTGCTAATCTAAACTATAATATTTTGTAAAGGTGAATGTTTATCACTAAGAGACTATAAAATACACGCATGTACATGCACTGCGCACACCCACACATCTTAGCATTTCCCAATTTTTCCCAAAAGAAAGCAGCACAATAGAGAACCCCATGTGTCAGTATTTAGCTCATAAGCACAAAGTACATACTTTTAAATGTCTAATAGGTTTAAGTTTGATAAACCTTTGAAGTATAGGAGGTTAATAATGGAAATTAGAGTCTATTAAAGCTTCATCATTAGTTCACATTGAGTCCAAGCTAATATTAATTAGATCAGAAAGGTGAAAAAAAAATCTTGCTAAGGCTTAATATATAAATTCTTAACCCTGCCTGTGTACGATGAAAAATTTCCAAATGTTCTTGCTATTTTAATAGAGTTTATGATATCTACACATGATAAGTGACTTGTCCTGTTGCCTTCAGTAGCTAATTAAAATTATATGCTAAAAGATTGGCCAAGAAGTGATTGTTTTTGTTTAGCCACTCCAACTGATCTTTGTTTTCTGTTATGAATATTGAATGATTTTCCTATATTATAACCACCATATTATCATTTAGATATCAGGTACGATAGAACATGATAAATTAAACTTCCTCACCTCTTGAGATTTATGCTTTTTCTATTATGCTGGTAGAGTTAGATACACAGAGAGCTGATAATTCATCTTGCAGGAGCACACATGTGGTTGAGAAGGTGAGAGTTTGCTCAACTGTCTCGAGCACTCTCGCTATATCTATATCCGACCTTTGCTGAATGATACACCCTGCTTCTATATGCTCTGTCAAGTTCACGATTGAGTATTTTTGCTTAAACTTTGCACAACTTTGGTTGCTTCATGCCAGCCAGGTCCATCAGTTGCTGTCATTTTACAGCTATCAGTTTCAGTGGTGCCTGCTTTCAGATCATGTCTTATGACAATCACGCTTACATTGGAATGTCCATGCAGTAGCAATCATGAAATAATGACATCATTCGAGATTTCCTTTTAAAACTTCAGGTCCACACTCAGAGCCAGGATTCTTTTACACGTTGTATCTCTTGCTTCCACTTTTCCAAATGTCTTTGACCTGCTGCCACCATGCCCATTCTCCTTCATAGAGATTTCATAAGATGGAGTAGAAGTGTCTTTTTGTGTTTCTGAGGTTTTAAATCTTTACTAGAGCAGATGGCCTCAGTTAGCTGCTTGTGGGTTTGAACTGTTGACCTTGAAGTAGCACTTTAGTGTGCAACCCATTAAATCACCAGGCTCTCTTTCAAAGGCTTCCTAAAAAATAAAACTCACTGCCACCAAGCCAAATGGCTAACTGACTGTAAAAATAACCTCGGAATTAAAATTGTTTATGTCTTAAGAGGTTTCCGATGATCTCATATGTGAAACGTGTAAGCATTAAAAACAGCAAAGACAACTCTCAGGTAAAAAGCTTTCAAACACTTACATTCTTGAAACCATTCATTGAAACCTAGCAAGATTTCTAAGCTTAGCTTTCATTTCTTAGAATGAACTTATCACTAAATTCTTTCCTCACATTCAGAACCAATCACAGCAGATAAGAGTGGTAACCTTTACATAAAGTAGGAACTATGCATTCCTGAATGATGATTGCTATAAAATATTTCATCACTAAAAGATGATTTCCACCAGGTGTTTCACTTTTATTTTAGTTGCCTTTAAGGGACTTAGTTCTCTTTGTGCTTCATTTAGCCCACTAAGGCATAGCTGATGTGAACATTGATATTTTTTGTTTGAGTTAATAATGTGACAGGACATCCACCCCTCGGTCTTAATCTTGCCCTACCAGACTTCTTTTTGCTCCCCAAATTCAAAGAATATTTCAAAGGGGCAGAATTTGAGTCTATGGAGAATGTTAACTCATGTTGGTATGTTGTACTTCAGAAGTTTGTAGTCCTAATAAAGGATATGTCAACAATAGCTTCACATTCTGATATCTTTGCTTAATAAAGGTTTACATTATTCTGTAAGTAATAATTAGCAATAATGTGACAGGAATTACAGAATCTAAATTTTAAAATGGTTGACAGTTAACAGGACAATAGCAAATGTAGTAAATGCAAAAAAATGTTAGTTTTTAAAATCCTTTCCAAAATCACCAAATATTAAGAATTTATAAAATCTGCTGCAAATCTTTAAAGTTCACCTATAATGACTTACTATCAGCCTTCTAACTGGCTATCAATCATCTTCTTAAAAAGATCCTCAAACAATGTTGACATTCCTCTTTTTCTTCCTTCATCGTTAATTGAAATGGATGCCTTTAAAAAATCCAGTTTTCTTTATCATAGTCAATATTTTCAGGAAAAAAAACAAGGAGGGCAGATCAGTTTAAGTCATTTTATGAATCTGATGCTAAAATCTAGGTACAAAAATGAAGTAAAGACAATCTGGAAAAAAAATCCTTAGCTCACTTTTAAATACAGTTGAAGAAACACTAAATAAAATATTAGTGAATTAAATGAAAAATATATTGAGGCTGTAATGTAATTGACTGAGACATATCTCAGTAATTTAAAAATGACTTCCTGATCAAAATTGTATTAATGTTCAACCACAAAACCACAATCCAATGGAAATTAGATAAAGAAATTACAAGATTTCTATAAAGAAGAAATAGAAATGACCAAAAAGTACATGAAATGAGGATCAACATCATTGATTTTTAGGTGAAGACAAACCTATTCATCATTGAAATCCTTATTCAAAATAAAGGTCTTTCTTCTGAGGTACATCTGGATAGTATCACAGTCCCTATGATAAGAATTATGAACAACAAAACTAAACAGAAGTGTTTCAGAAGCCCAGCCATGCAGTAGGTGAAAGATGAAGCTTTCTTCTCTGGTCAAGAGTTCTTCTTGGAAACTCACAAGGGCAGTTCTACCCTATCCTCTAGGGGCCATGGCGTCAGAATGGACTCCGTGGCAGTGACTTGGGCTAGGAGATGAAGGGATGGGGGGTTACTCTGCAGTGGGTACGAGGTTTGATTTGACATGATAAAAAGCTTTGCAAATAAACAATGGTAATAGTTGGACAACATTTTGAGTGCACGTTATGCCTTAGATTATTCACTTGGAAATGGTGATGGCAGATATATTTTGCCCCAATTTTTTAAAAGAGGAAGAAAACTCTATTGCTGTAATTAACCAACATGATAGACTAAAGCCATGGGGAAAAAAACTCAAAAGGATACCTCCTTGTCACCAAACGGATCCTTAATCCTGGTGACCCTGGGAGGCAGAACTCTCTGTGCGCATCTGAGACTGTCCGACTCCTCTCTTTTCCATGGAACATCTGATGGTTTTGCTGAATTGCATGCCAGTGTGCAAGCCCTACACCCCTAAGGTACCTTACATGTGGGAAAAGCACTTAATAAATACTCACTTATATAGAAACGATGGTTCACTGATAAAAAGGGTTTATGGTAGCATAAGCGTCACCTTTCCTCCATTAATTCTACTTAACAAACAAGGCCAAAATCTCAGTAGCTTACAAAGAAAAACATGTTATTTCTCCTTCAGAGGTCTAAGGGTAGAAAAGAAAAGGAACATGGAACTGAGGGTAGTCAAAGTGCCAGATCTAACCAGGACATGGTGCTATCTAACTCCCCGCAGAGAGATGAGGTGGGAATGTGACATCACTGCCTGAAGCAAGTGGATAATTGCGATCAATAATCAGTTATCATCATAAAACTATAAGATTAATTTTTTAAAGATAGCATGGTATTTTATGGTAGTGATATGAGGAAAGGAAAACACAACACATGAAATATTGATAAATGTAATATATGAAAAGTAAAAACTTTTGTTTAGGTTAGAAAACATTAGCCAATATATGATAAACTATGAAAAGAAATTAGCTCTATATCAAGGATTTTTTAACAACAAGGAATTTTCACAGGCCACTAGATTATAACCTTCAAGGCAGCAGCAATCTCCAACTGTTTCTCAGTAACATGTATTAACATGGAAAATATTGTCGGGTCATCTTAACACCTCCTTACTATTTAGCCCAATTGTCCTGGTGGCATCACCATTAACCGCTCAACTGCTAATCACAGGGCAGTGGTCTGAAATCCACCCTGCGACTTTGAAGGAGAGACCTAGTGACTTGCTTTCATGGAGATTGTAACCAAGAAACCTCCTGAGCCAGGTCTCCTCTGTCACATAGCTGTTTGGGGATGTTCTGTCCAGCCAGGCACCCTCCGGACCAGGTGCGTGAATTTCCTATAGCTGCTTATAACAAATGCCCACAAATCCAGTGGCTTGAAGCAACACGACCGCTTGATTACATAACTGTTCCATATGAGAGTAACCTGGCATCTCAGTGGACTGCTACCCTTTTCCCCATCTTCAAGATATCAGCAAACTCTTCCCTGTCTCTCCTTCTGGGTCTACATGGCCTTCTTTGCTTTGAACATTCCTGTCTCCTCTTAAGAACCCTTCTGAGGCTATTAGATGCACCAGGATAATCTTCTCTCTCTCAAACTCATTCCTGTTGCCCTTAATGTAAGGTTAACTCAACCCTCTGCTATCAAGTCGATGTCAGCTCATGGTGAGAGCAGAGAACTGCACCTTATCTTTTCTGAGACTGTGAATTCTTTAAGGGAGAGAGCAGATAGCCTCATTTGTCTCTCTCGCTGCCATGAAGCTCCAGAGGACAAGGTAGAACTGCCCTTGTGGGGTTCCAAGACTATATGCTCTCTTACAAGGGTCTTTCTCACAAGGAGAAGATGATTCCTGAGAAGTGTGCAGTAATTTCGACGGTGGACCTTTTCGATCTCAGACCAATGCATAATCACCATGCAAGCAGGGCTCTGACTCGTGCATTTGAACTGCTACGTCGTGGCTCGTGGTCCGATGGTTAGCCTACTGTACCACCAGGAATCCTTTTCTGTTCTTATTATTGAGGGGGGTGGCATAGTTCAGTCCTCTCTGCTAGGACTTCTCCAATGTGGCAATTTGGACATTCTGCCTCTTAACTGTTAACTTCCCCTGTGCATATTTAGCTGCAGCTCTGGTCTATGTCCACTAGATGTCGGTAGCTCCCCCCCTCCCCTAATTGTAACCACATGTAACCCCAGGGAGGAAATTGTTCCTGGTTGAGAAACCGTTCCGAACTGTATATTTCAGTGATTTTTTAAAAGGTCTGCGATCAGACCTAATTGCTTGTAAAAGAATGTCCATACGTCTTAGCAAATCATAAAAAGCAAAAGTAATAAACAATTCACTACCATCAAGCATGTCTTGACTCCGAGGAGCATCTCAAGGAAAGACTAGAACTGCCCAGTGGGTTTTCCGTGGCTAAATCTTTCCACGCGATAGAAAGTCTCTCCTTTTGTGGAATTGCTAGTGGTTTCCAAAGGCTGACCTTGGGGTTAATAGTCCAACGACTAAACCCACTAAGCCACCAGGGATCCTTAGTTCATTATACGAGATTTTCCATAGTCTAGTTTTGCTTATTCTTTTTAATTCCATCTGCCCTCTCCTTCCATCTCCCTGTTGTCTAGACGTTCTTTCAGTTCTCTAGAATATCAAAATATCTCAGACTTCTTGGTCTTACATTTTTTGTATGTCTTCCATTTGCTTAGAAAGCTCCTTCTGTATTATCAATCCAATAATCTCTTGCAGCTCCTTCAAAATTCAGTTTAGATAACCTCTTACAGTTCCTTCAAAATTCAGTTCAGATGCGTGAGAATCCTGATCCCTTCCTATGGATACTAGCAGCCCTAAGAGTTACCTCTGCCAGAAGGCTAGTTTTTATCTCCCCCTTTTGCTGCGCTAGTGGTTGAGTGCCAAGTCTCAACCTTGCCCCATTGTCACGGGTCAAGCTGCTAGATGCGGGTCAACTGATGACAAACCTTTTTCTAGACGTCAACTTCCCAAACAGACAAAGCTCCACCGATTCTGGAATGTGCTTGTTGTATTTGAATTGCTTTTGGACAGTTCATGTTTCAACTCTTATGGAGGTTGGGCTTGAGAAAGGATGCTACTGTATTCACAGAGATAACTTGCTTTCCTATTTTAAAACAGTAGATGGGTTCACTCCTCCTTCCTCGCCCACAGAGAGGACTCTTCAGTCAGAGGTTATTTCAGTTCATTTGAAAATGCATCATCACTCTCTAGTCATTTCCCCCACATTCTGTTTCAGGGTCAGAAACTATTTTTACCTACTTAATATTGTTGACATTGAAAAAATAAATTAGAACAATTTCCTCCACAGAGAAACTGGTAAAAAAATTGGAATTAAACATCACCATGATAGATTTCACACCGTGACAAAGATTCCCTGCCCACCAACCAGCACAGTTCCTTTTATCATCCGGAAGGACATGGTTGATTTTGTAATTTTGACCTGGACTTTGTAAGTACAAAACTGTCACTTGTGCACTTTTAGAATTCAAAACAGAACAAGAATCAACTGATTTGCAAAATCCCAATATTTGGTCTATACTTCAAGCCATAAAAGTGTCAAATGTCTCTGTTGCTGTGCGTTTTATTATTCTTTTGGTATTCTAATGTTAAAAGTTTCTCCTAATGGGTAGAAACTGGAGGCTCCTTAGCAAATAGAAGCAAAAACACCTGCACGTAATGCTCACTAATGATGGTTTCCTGGATTCAGAGCTCAAATTACAGGGGCGATGAGTGGGGAGGAAGGCCATGCCTCCTGTTCTTAAAAATACTCAGGTAATTTAAGTAAAACACAAAAATCACAGAAATTTTCCCTAGGCTACCTTTTTATCACTCCAGCTATGGATCTGCACAAACCTTGTACAGAGGGGGATACAAACAAAAATTCATTATCCAAAATATATCGAACTCAGTGTGCTTAATGATGATTTTAGCTTGCCTTTGCTTCCCATGCAGTGCTTGTCTAAAAGGTTACTTTCTCTCTAAGGCATCGTTTCTTAAGTCGCTGCTAAAAATATTTAGTTGGCAGTCAGTGGAACATAATTGATGCTGTTGAAAATATCTGGATAAGCTCTGGGCTTGGGCGGTTGGCCCCCAATTCTGTGACCTTGAATAATAAGTTATTTGATTCTGTGACCTTGAATAATAAGTTATTTTCCCGCTGTGCCTTAGTTACTTCCCTTGTAAAATGAGGAGATGGCAATAATATTACTTTCCTCTGAGATGATTTGGAGGATTATGAGTTAATATTTATAAAATGCTTCAAACATTGAAAGTCACATGTGAAACCCTAAATTACCATCAAGTGGATTCCAACTCATAAGCCTTTCACAATTCTAAGGCTATAAAGTTTTGGAAAGCAGACTGTCACATCTTCCTCCCTCCAAGGTGCTGGTGGGTTCTGACCAAAATTCTTTCTGTTAGTCGTCAATCACTTATCCACTGTACAATTAAGTCTCCTTTTCCAAAATGCATTTAAAAAAAACACTAAAAATAAGTATTAGGTACTACTTCCAGTGGGAAACAATCAATTCTGAACTAGGGCACTAAGAAAATCTATGTACATCATATCAGCAAGTATGATCCATTGACCTATACTCAAATCGAAATATGAAATCATCGATTTGGGGGATTGCTAGGCACACGTTAGGAAACCAGTATGGCCCGGTGATGAGGCACTCAACAGTTAAGCAAAAGGTCAATCCAAGTTTCAAACATTCCAGCCATTCCGTGAGGGAAAGGTTGCCTGGAGTTTCATAAGGATCCCAGTCTTGGAAGCGAAGGGGGGAATTGTGCAACGTCACCACAATCTCAACACTGCTTGCAGAGACAGGTTTGGCCTGGGGGCCTCTGGGTATCAGAGGAGAGCGGGACTCCATGGGGCTTTCAGCGGCTGGTTTTCTGACCTTTCTTCCAAGGCCCCTCTTTTTCGATTTGGACCTTCAACCACTATCAGCCTAACACACTAGCCACGTGCACCACCCAGAGACACCTTACCAACCATACCCACAAGGTGAATTAGCTGCTCTTTCCAGAAAAGGATGACGGGGAGTGCAGTGGTTAAAGGGATCACGAGGGAATTGAAAGATTGGAGGGTGGAACTCACCCAGGTGCGCTGTAGGAGAAAAGATAAGGCCTTGGGCTTCCGCAGAAATGTATAGTCTTGAAAAAAAAAAAGATATCTATGGGGAAGGTCTACTCTGTCATGCAAGTTCACTATAAGTCAGAAGTCATTCAGAAGCAGGGCATTTGTTTGTGTGTTTTTGAAGCTATCTTCTTCACTCACTGCCACTGATAGGATTCTGACTTTTAGCTACCTTAAAAGACAGAGTAGACTGCCTCTGTGCATTTCTGAGACTAACTCTGCCTCATCTCTCATGTTCAGAGAGTCAGGTGGTTTCAAACTGTTGACCTCGTGGTTAGCAGTCCTCATAACCAATTATGCTACGAAGACTCCTGGGAAGGTAGTCTCAGGACATGAATTCTATTTTGTTTTCTTTTAGGCTCTACCTACCTAGAAATCTTTCTGATGCTATTGTTTTCAACTCCTCTGCTTTAACAACTGAGACCTCAATACACACTGCCTCTGTGTCTGCAGTGCATCACACACAATCTCTCATTTTCCTGGTTTGGAACTCCGTGACTTAGCCTTTCTATTTTTGATGATCTCAGTTTCTTCAAGTATCCACTCAGGGTTCCTCTCACCACTGAGTGTGTCACAGACAGTGTCTCCTGTGAGTCGTCAGTTCCCTAGAACCTGTGTCTGCTTTTCTTAGAATGAGCGTTCCTTTCCTTTCACTGCATGTTTAATGTCATTATCTGCAGCTACATCACCATTTCCTCATGTGCAAAGGCTTATTTCTCTTACTTTGTACCCCGTGGGCCCTGTGAGCCATGGAGCAAGGGGTAAATATGATTTCATTAATGAAAATTTGTAGAGGTAAAAAAGTGGCTCTCACTTCACAAAATTCCTTACTGCCTTTTACCACTTGTTTCACACTTATCTGATTTATGACCATAAGGCAAAAGGCAACAGAAGAAAACAATAAAAACGCTGTCAAGGAGTCAGACAATTTAGATTCCGTATCAATTTCTTTGTTGGTTTTCATATGTGCTCCTGGGAAATAGCAACAGGAGTGAAACTCAGTTCCTTTACCTGTGAATTAGCAATGTTATTATCTCTCTTGCTGTGAACATAAGAGCATACAAATTAACGTCTATAAATGACTTCATGATTTCATTTGCTAGGGCTGCAATGTCTTTACCACAAAATTGGTGGCTCAGATAAATATGCATTTATTGTCTCAGTGCTCTGGACACTAGCAGTCCAAATTGAGTCAAGGGCCATGGTAACTCTTCCTTGGGCTCTGGTGGTCTTATTCCTGAGGATTGCAGCTGCATTGAGCAAAGGACATGCTGGGGAAATCCCACCACCTTTGCTAACTGGTTGGTCAGCCTGGCAGTTATACAATCTCCTGTCAACTTACAAATAGATGGAATGTGGCTTTTCAATTGGGTTGATTGACGACCTCATTTGTAGGTGCAAGAGAGGTAAGTAGTTGACTGGAGGTCATATACCAACAGACACTCAGCTTGTCTTCCTGCTGATGTGCAACATGAAGTCCCCTTATGGAATCAGAGCCCTGTCACTGGAGAAGCCCCATGGAGATGCATGCCAGCACTGAGCTGCTTCCACCATGGTATTCACAAGAATTTCTACCCACTGGCTTGTGATCTTTTTTCTTGAATTTGGCACCATTGCATGTGCTGTGTGAGCCTCAAGAAGAAGTTATAGACTATTAATGGACATATGGGTTTATATTAGATTTATGGACTTAACCTGGCCTGGGCTGGGATGGTTTCTGAATGTACAATTTCTCTTGATATCAAGTTCTCTAGTCAACTCAGATTAACTCATAATAGTACCTGGGGAGTTGGGTACTAGAGAAACAAATCATGAAAATGGAGAGTGGATGCTTATTTTACTCCTGTCTCATGGTGTTTTTCTTCTTTGACTAGCCAGAGGCCAGATATGTCCATGCAGTTCACTGACTTGTTTTCTGGAAAGAATATGGGAAGTTAATGTTTTGGTTCAGCCGACTTGAATATCTGCCAAGACACCTAATTTTACGATGAAAACTGTATAAAAAATGTACTGAAAAACTCAGCTTATACTTCAGTATATATTCTATTTTGTTTGGTTGTTGCCTTTGGCTATTCCTGTTTAAAATGGCACATGTGAATGTGATTAATGTATATTTTGAGATCAAGTTTAGAAATTGCCATTTGAATTTCTCAGAGACCATGCTGCTTGATTAAAATGGCTGACATAAGGTCAAAATGACTGAGAGAAAGCCTGGCTCTGACTTGATGTAGCCCGAAGCTTGAGGGCATATTTTGAATCAATGGAATAGTTTCTAAAAGGATTACGATAAGCTAAATAACATTTGGACTTGACTGTTTTGGGGTACTTCTGCTTAGTTGTTGATATAATAATTGATAGAAATAATTATTGGGAAGTATGAAAATAGAGAACTTGTGCCATTAAAATTAGTTTTAGGAAATGCCTGCAAAGAAGGTTCTGCAAAGTTAAGCCCCACCCAGTGTCTTGAGTGCTCGAGACATTTGAAGTTGAAGAGATTTTTGAAGGTGAAGAGACTTTTAATCTGTTGACAAATTTTTAAAAAGGGAACTCTGGATTTTTGAATTTTAAGCTAGTGGTTTGTGTCCACAGCTGGAAAAAGAAGCAACCAAACTGGGACTAGAAGAAAACTCCTCTGTAGGACTGAAAGTTATAAGGAGTCTGTGGGCAGACTGAAATACTTGCTCAGTGGTCACTTGGATTCACATGTTTAGTGGAAGTGAGAGAAAAGCAGCAATAAAGAGGAGCTGAGTCTGGCCACTGATGCCCATGGATCTGGTTCACGGGGACGAGAGGAGAAGATGAGAGCGAGTTGCGTGGTCTAAAGTTAATGACCTAGCACAAGAGGCAGGGGGCAGACAGGGTTATTGAGAATTTATGATTGGACAGACCCACGGTCTAAAGGTAAGGCAGCCAATGAGCACCCTGGTGAGGTTTAGTGAGGCAACCCACATTGAGTTGACCAGAACTTGACCAGAAGAAGGGAAGTTATTTGAGTCTGTGAACGGGTAGATATTGCTGCAGACTATGGACAGCCTGTCTCAATATGACTCTGCTTATGGATACAGATACACAAGGTTTCGACTGGAACAAAGATTCTTCCGATCAAAGAATATGATTGTCTCCTCAGAACACTGGGTGGATGTAAGAGGGCAGGAGAGAAATCAGATATCTAAAATTAGGGGGTGGGGGGAGGTAAAGGCATGAAGTGGTTGGTTTACTAACTTTCATAGGTGGGGGGAATATATTCATAGGATTAAAAGATTATGGTGTAGGTGTTATTTAACTGCAATTCTTAATTTTTATATTTTTTCACACATAGAGTATTATGTTTATATGAGGTTTTGGCATATTTTTTAATAGTATGCATTTTACTTTTACCCTGTTAGGTACAGATATGATTTTATTATTGTTTTGTTTACAAATCTATATATAACTAAAGAGTTGTGTAGAAGGTCAAGTTGACAAGGAGTGGTCTGTAGCGGTTACATAATCTACTGTCAATTGCAAAGGGGTAGAATCTAGACTGTCAATCAGGTCATAGCTTGATGACCTCATTTGGAGACACGAGGGAAAGACATAGCTGTTTGGAGGCCAGATACATGTAGATACTTGTCATGTCATCCTGCTGAGAAGCCACATGAAGACCCCTGAGGAGCCAGAGCCTGGGAGCTGGAGGAGCCACATGGAGAGACCCAAATCAACGCTGACATGCTTCCATCACCACTGGATCCATAAGACTTTCCCCGCACTGTCCTGTGATCTTTCCTCCTGCATTTTGGTGTCATTGCCTGTGCCGTGTGAGTCTGAAGAACAATTTATAGACTGGTAATGGACATGTGGACTAATATAGGACTTATGGATTTAACTTGGACAGGACAGGAATGTTTTCTTAGTGTACAATTATTCTTTGATATAAAGTTCTCTCTTACACACATGTAAGTGTCTATGAATATTTTCCTCTAGTCAACCCACACGAACAAAGTAAGGATCATCTTGAAATGGGCTATCTTCACCTTTCCACAAAGCCACCAGGGATCCTGAATATAGCAATATATAAGGGAGCCTTACAAAGTTTGTTGAAAAAATTCATTGTCTTTCAATTCTAAATTTTTACAAACTATTTGAACACATTTATCGTCTTCAGGCTTAATTTTATCAAATGATATGCTTTTAAAAACAAGTGGACGGGCTGAGGCCTGCTGGCATAAGTGGTTGAGTGTGGGACTGTGGCCCGCGGGCTTGGCGGTTCAAATCCAGTGATGGCCCTCAGGAGCAGGACTAGGTAGCGACCACCAGAGGCAGTGATGCCCCCCCCCCAAAAAAAAACAACAAACAAATTCACACAGAAAACCAAACAAATAAACATCGTCTTAATATGCCATAGTTCAAGTTTCAAAAAGAAATAGTCACTAACTCTCTCTGTATATACATGTGATTTTGTATGCTACGTGTGGGTTTGTTGACAGAGCTGCTTAAATGCATATAGAATACTACAAAGCAATTTAAAAGAGCACTCCTTTTGAGGTGTCTCATAATAAATCCATTGCACAGGTTTTGGCAGACCATTTCACTTAGCTCATGCTTTTTAAATATAAGCACTACTCTATATTTGGCACACAAAGACATATTTCCTCAGGACGTGCTAAATACAGTAAAGCTTCATGTTCTAAAAGCACTCTTCTCAGTGCATTCCCTCCAATCCATATCTACAAACGACACCAAAATAGACCCCTGCCAGCCTCTCTGCGGCAATCGTGGAATCAGGCCTGGAGCAAAGGCCAGGTCAGGTCTGTAAATGGGTTTACATGCAGACTTCCCAAGGTGCCTGGTCAAAGGGAATTAAAAGATAATGCATGAGGCTCCCTAACTTTGAGTAGCTGAGGGAGGTAAAAAGGCAAAAATGTTTAAGGTGAAAATAAGTGGGGAGCTTATCAATTTTCTCTGGTCCTTTCTACGCAGTTCTGGTTTTGGGGTTGGCACCAGAGGCTCAGTTTTTCCCTTTGGCCAGTAACATTGGGATCCTGAAGGGAGAGTGCGGCCCGGGACACACAAGGGCGGTGCCAGCACAGCCAGGGTGCTGACCAGGCGGGGCCAGGCGGGGCCAGGCGGGCGGGAGATTTGAACTTCCTCTCCACTGAGCCTCGGCCCCGCGGTGAGGTCAGTGGCACCGCACTCCTCTCTTCTCGGCCCTGCAAACAGTGGGTCACAGTGCCGGTTCCAGAGATGGTGGAAGGACCGGGTTGTACTCTGAGTGGAGAGAAGATTAGGGCGCAGGTGCTCCCGGGCCAGGCGGTGATCGACGTCCGGGGCAGCGCTCTGCGGACGCTGGGCGCTCGGGGACTGGCCCACGAAGCCCCAGGGGCTCCGGACTCTGCCCGGGTGAGTTGCGCCTATTGACGTGCCGCGCAGCCGGTACAAACAAATGAAACGAAGGTTCCTCGGCTTGACTTTAGAGACTCTTAGTCTCTTAGTTTAGAGACGCCCCGGCGCCGTCTCTCTGAGGCGGCCCGGGCTGGTAAGTGCCTCGCGTTTCCCAAAGTTGCTCAGAGTTGTTAGGCAGAAGGCCGTCCCACTGCGCATGCGTAGAGGAGACCCAGGCGGGGCTGAGCTGCTTTCGTAGGGCGAAAAGCCAAGTCAATTTGCCTAACTCTTTTCTAACCCTGCCAAAAGCCTTCCCCGTGTCGGCTGCCGCATTTTCTACCGCATTTTAATATTACCAGATCTCGACAACCGCTTAGCATGCTTTTTCCCTCCCACTGCCCTTTACATTTTAAAGAAGATAACCTCAACGTAAAATTCTAGCTTCTTGCTTGCCCAATAGTCTGCAATTGATAAGTATTTCACAGCTAATATGTAATTCTGAAATTGAACATAGAAAATTTAGCTCTGACCTTCCCTCTCAGCTTAATATTGCCATTTAATGAAAGGGTAGTGAAACCCAGTTCTGGTTCCTTAAGCAAATTTATTTCTCTTTAAAATAAATTGCAGCACAGCTTCTTGCCACTCAGGCATTCATTGCAGATGGTGTGGTATTCATTGAAAAGAGGGTAGCACTTGTGCTAAAAATATTCTGATAAAGCCATCTTGCTTTAAAAGCCCTCTAGATGGGTGGGTGGGTGATTGTATTTCATGAGCGCACACAATATTGTACTGTACTTAATTTTTTACTGCAAAGCTTCTTCATAGTCGTTGGTCCTGGAAGAAAGAGTAACCTGCTATGAAATTATCATACCCTTACAACTTGAAAGAATTGAGGCTCTAAAGCTAAAAAAACTACTACTTCAAACCTAGAAAACAAATGAGAGTAAGTTTTGCATCTCCTACCGATTATCCTTTTGTTTTATGCCTACACGTTGTGGGAAGTAGTGTTCCTCAAAATTGTCTCAGAACCCAACAGAGATAATCTTTGAAGAATATTAAGCTTATAGAAAATCATTCCGCAATATTTTGAATAATTAATGTACCTGAGAAACACAAGAGATGTTAAAATCAATACTTCCTCTCAATTACACTTTAATTGAGGAGAGATAAGTACATTCATAAAATAATCGCCAAAAGAAATAGATGTTCTCTGAAGGACAGGTACATGGCATGTATAGTAAGAAATGTTTAACAGGCCAAAGAAGACTTCCCTGGAATGTGATCATTGAACTTAGCTCTGAAAGTGGGAGGGGGGGTAGGATAGGCAGGATCTGGGCCAGAGGTTGCCAGCCAGAAAGGAAGCAAAAGAAGAGTGCTAGGAGTATGAGAGAGGGTGGAAAAAAAAAATCCAACTCAGAAGGAGGAAATTGTAACAGAGTTTAAATTGTGAACGTGGGGTTTGCAGAGGGCTATGGAGGACAGTGGAGACCCCAAATCCCTCTCTCAGGTCCACACATGGATTATGCTTTTGGTGAATCCTCCTTTGATCATAGTTGCGGGATGTGAATTGCCTTGCTGTCGGACAGAGCATTGTCAAGGCAATTATGGCAGATGCAGTTAGGTGCAAATGTACAATCATTTGATCTCCCTTTTGACCCAAAGTTGTTTCAGTTAAAAAAAGTGAAGGTAAAAAAGTGAAGGGGGAATCCCTTCTGACTATGGTCCCGAGATGAGGAAAGCCTTGCCATCACACAGAATGCATTGGAAGGTTGATGATCACAGATGCAGTTAGGTTAAAATTGAGTTCCTTATCATTTGATCTCCCTAATGATCTTTGTTCTAGTTTTTAATATTTCTGCTTCCTTTTTGATGAAAGCTTTTCTGTTTTACCTGATTATTGTTGTAAACTTTTTTTTTATTATTTACATGCCTTACTGTATATAAAATCCAGGGTAGGTGAATCTATCAAGACAGTAACCAGCGACAGTGTGGATGTCAAAGGAAAGGTGAAATTGAAGGAAGCTGTTAATCAATAGCTTTCAAGTAAATTCACTTCTTGTGGCTCTTGCTCATGGCAGCTCCACGTTTGTAAAGCAGACCTGTGCGCTGTAGGGTTTTTTCAATGGCGATTGTTGAGAAGTAGGTTACCAGGCATTTCTGCTTAAGATGCTGCAAGCTGGACTCGAACCACCAGTGTTTAACAGAACAGAACAGTGCCCCCATTTGTGCCTGACCCCCACCCCCACCCAATGACTCAGACACAGAAGAGAAGGGTATTTGAAATAAGCCCACTGGGAGGGTTGAGACCAGGAAGAACAAGGTAGACCAGTTCATAGTGTTTATCCTTGAAATAATGGAGGTCTTTGGAGTGTGATGAGATTCTTTTATATTTTCAAATGAATGCTTAAAATGAAAAGACTGGATGAAAGACAGAGTCCATTTTACAATCTTCCTTAAGAGACGGTCTCAATAGCCTAGATGAGGAGTCACTAGAGCTTGGATTAGAGTTCTGGTGATGGAGATGAAGAGATGAAGAATCACTGTAGAAAGGGAAGGCGCCAGGACTTGGCAATGGCTTTGATAAGAATACATCTGTAGCTAGTATTAATTACATCTCTCAACAATAATGTATTTTGTGTTAAACTTTCTGCTAGCTCTGCAAGATGAATAAAACGAGGTTCCTAAGGTGAGTGTCCAACCTAATGTTTCAAAGAACTATTATTTCTTTGGTATTTAGGTCAAAAATAACACAAGCACTTCTTTTTAGGATTGTGATTATCTCACGGCCAAGCATGAAGTGCTTTGGGAGTGTCTTTCGCCAGCATAAGCTCTTTGAGCCATAGGCTACAGTCACCCTCTGACAAAGACAGTTTGTTTTGTTTTCCAGATTTTATGTGTGCAATAGGTAGTCATGATTCTGCACTGGCTAGAGAAGTGAGACCTCTCATTTCTACTACTGCCTTAGTTTTATTCCAATTACTCAGACCAACTCCTAGGCCTTCTTATAATTTGCTTCTAGTAGCTTCACTCTTATTTTCAGTAATACAAACACTTCATTAATGGGGGGGCAGTGACTAACATCACTGGATAAATACCCAAAACTATACTCAGATAAAAAGTCACACCCTTAAAGTTATCATATATATTTGGGAATAAGCCACATTTTTACATACAGTTTTTGTGCTAAATTGAGGTGCCCTGGATGATATTCGAGTCGGCTTTTACTCCAGTATATATGGTATTAGGCTTGATACCTTGACAAGGAGAAGTATTAAAAATTAGAATAGGTCTTTGTGTTTGGGGGTCAGTCATATGGTTCTGTAGAAACTAGATTAGAAAAATCAATATGGAATTATACAATCTCTTTGTAACTGTTGGTAAAGTTCCAGGTATTTTGTCCTCATTTTCTCCAACTTTGGTCTGGTAAAACATGAAAAGTCTTTTGTACTTTAAAGGTAAGTGGGAGCTACAGGAAATTTCATCAAAACAGGGAAAATTGTTGTTTTGTTTGAGTGAGCGTTTAAGCCGTGAGGTTGAGTTCGGCTCTCATCGTCTTAAGGATCCCACCTTTCTCTGCTTTGTCTCGTCCTTTTGTGCTTCCTATCAGAGTGACTGGCAGTGGTAGCCTGGAACCTTCTTGTTCTGGGCTCGGGCTGTATACGCTGAGACCCAAATGCTCTTTGTTCATCCTTTGGACCAGTTGAACCCCTGAGAGCAATACACTCCCTAGAGGAAGAAATCATCTGAGGATACAAGTAAAGTCTTGGCCTAAAAATAAGGTTCAGAAAGCAGGAGTAGATAGGACAATAGATCAACCATAGGGAGGAAGTGGATGTAGTGAGTGCTCTTATATCATGGAACTACCATTATCATGAAACAAAATGTGTACGAATTGCTGCATGGAAAATCAACTTGCTTTGTAAACTTTCGTTAAAATGACAAGAGTTTAGAAACAGAACACAAGAACCTTGGAGGTTGCCATAAGCTTCAGACAAGATCATTAGTGTACGGACAGATTCTGTTTCTTAGACATCGTGCCAGAACCTTAAAGTTCTTTAAATATTTCTGCCACTGACTTGAAGTTATTGGTGCTTTCATGGCAGCATCAAAACAAAACAATACAGATAGCATAATCCACCTTGCTTGCTGTAGACATGTTAACAGGAGAAACCAATCCTGAGAAAAGGGTATTGTGTTTGTTAAAGTAGAAGGTCAGTGGAAATGAGGGATATCCACAATCGTCACAAGAGTGCATTCAGCTCTTTGTGGAGAGTACAGGGCTGGACAGAAGTTTGCTCTGAGTCAGAGCAGTAAGGTACCTTCGAGAAAAAATGTCAATCCAAGTGAAGAACAACTATTCAACAACAGATAAGGTGACTTCAAAAAATTCATCTTTTTTAATTCCCTTTTCCATGAACTATGCAGTACTATAAACATGCTAACAAACTAAAAATAGAAACATTAATTTAGCATTAAAAAGTATTTTTTTAAAATTTCATAGTGACTGTATTATTACTGTCTTTTTAACATCAAGTCGAAAATCCCCACTTCGGTAGGAACCCCCTAATTTGTCTGAGTAGTCCACGTTGTCCCAGTTGAAAGTTCACAGAGAAGACACCTTATTGCTTGTCTCCTTGTGACAACTGACATCTCCGCTCTGAAGGAAATCGAGCCACAGATGATCCCAGTCTCTGCCAGTCATGGAGGCACTATCATTTCTCAGAGTTTTGATCCACTATCTTGTCAGCATAAAATTATGCAATTGTGTAAGCACATTGCACAAAACTCTGCTGGAGCTTGTGGAACCTTATGGTAAGAAACAATATTGGAATATAAATGAAACGTGTTTGGTTAATGAGCTGTGAAGAGTCAATCCTCCCATTTTAATTGCTGGGTGGAGACAATATTTTTGTGAAATCAGTATGTAATCTGAATGTGTTTTCAATCTCCTTTCACAGACTGGACGTGAACAGTGTATGTGCAAACATTTATTTCATTTGAAACATGGTTCCCTGACTCTTCCCCTCACCCTTAGATGTGATGCCTGTATGTAGTAGCCAATCACTTTTATTCACCTTCACATAGTGCCACAAGCAGAGTCTAAACTTAAAAGGTTTAAATGAGTGGATGGGACAGGGCAAATACGTTGGTGGTGCAAAATGACTTAGGATTTAACAACAATTTGTCTGTGGGATTTGTCATTATGACTTTGTGTGCGTGGTTAGTTATATTTGTTACAAGGAAAGTCTTAAATCAAAAGAATATATAAGCCACACAGTAAACGTTATCCTTGTAACTTACTCCTTTGAAAAAGGAATGCTCAAGAAAAGTCATAGCTGGCTTGATTGCCATTACTCGAAGAAATTAGCAATCCACAGCTATTCCTTTTCTAGATAAATGAAGCTCATTCTTTGACAATGAATATTTGATAACCACTAATTACATAAGTTGGTACATGCTTCAATTGAAATTGAAGGTGATTTTACCTTGATGGCTCAAGATCATCATTATCAGCACCCAGCAGTCCATAGAATCCTTGAGCAGAGGTTAACAGAGCTAACTAGTCCACCTTACTCTTAAGCATGTAGAAAACAAAGAGAGGTGATTTGTTATGACCATTGTTGTTTTTTACCCAACACAGAAGGATTCAGTGTACTGTGGAGAAAATAATATTTGATCATCTTGACTTTGAAGTCTTGCTCTTTGTTATTTCCTCATCCGGAGACGCTTATACTCATGTTTTAGCACATTTAGTGTATTAGTCTGGATAGACTAGAGAAAAAAGTTCATGAACACGCATGTGTTAGTTGGGGTAGACTAGAGAAACAAATTCATAAGCACGCATGTGGATATAAGGGAAAGGTTATATACAAGAGGAATGGAACATTAAGAAAGCATTCTGGTCCAATCCAAAGTCATAAGTCCAATATTAGCCCATATGCTCGATTCCAGTCTATAAAGACTTCTTCTAACTCATGAAGTCACAGGCCCATGGGTGCAGAGTCCCGGCGCTGACAGGGGTCCCCTCATGACTCCTCATTTCCAGGGTTCAGGGTCCATCAGCAGTATCCATTGGTGGTAAAAAAACATCTCAGTGCTGGCAGAGGTCTCTCTGTGGCTTCTCCAGTCCCAGAGATCTGGTTTCATTGGGCAAGCCCATGTGGCTTCTTCTCTAGCCTTTCCATTCTCCAGGAATCAGGATCCATCAGCATGCTGTCATCAGTCTTGTCAGTAATTCGTTGTCTCCGTCAAGGCTCTCTTCTCCAATTGGGAAATACCGCAAGACTTCCCAGAAATCTCAGGAGAAAGCCATGCCCACACAGAGGCCTCATTGGCTACTTAATGGCTACCTCCAGATTAACATACTAGACTCCACCCCTATATCTCTATCATGAAATTGGCATAGGTACATGACTGCCACAATGCATATGTATATGAGAAAGAAATTTTTATACAAGAACAATTAACCATTGGGAAAACATCCCAGTCCAGTGCAGTCCATATTAGCCCATAGGTCTGATATAAATCTATAGAGTCCTCTTCACACTCAAGAAACACATGCAATGATGCCAAATGCAGGACGACCACAAGCCAGTGGGTAGAAAGTCTTTGGCTCCAGTGGTATAAGCATCTCAGCACTGGCAGGAGTCTTCATGTGTCTTCTCTAGGTCCAGGTTTCTTGCTGCATCAGGGTAGATCCATATGGCTTCTCTTCAGGGATATCTGTAGGGAGTCTGCCTTGTCAGTCAAGTATCTCAGGTAGCAAGTGTTGTCAGTGGTGAGTCCTGAGGGAATGAGCTGAGAAATAGTGTCTTCTGCTTCCAAGAAGGAATTACCAAATTTCCCGGAATTCTTCGAGGAGAGAACCATGCCCACATGGAGGTCTCATTGGCTATCTCCTAATTGACAAGCTAGACCTCTACGCCTACACTCTTAATCCTCAAATTGACATTACATTAGGTGACTGCCACATTTGGTCAGGCTTACATTAGAGAATATAAACAACAACAACAACAATAAAAACCACCTAGTTTTAGTGCCTTAGCAAAAGATAAACATCCCAGAACTTGTTTCTTTCTTTTCCTGGAGATCAGGGTTTTCTTACCAGACATATTTACCTGACAAATGCCTTCTTCCCTTAAGATGACTTGGTGATCACTTGGGGCCCTCAAATTATGGAACAAAATATTTCTCTAGGCACAGCCTTGCTGGGCCTGCACTTTCAAAACTGTAGAATACGTTATGATGCGTGTGCCTTATGGCCTCTATTTGGATGCATAGAGATCATTTTAAAATTAGGTTTCTTGCTATTTCCTTGATAGTTTAGATTGGTAGAGAAATGACCTTTGATTATGAAAAGTGTCACATTAGGAGGCAAAGCCATGTGGAAATGAGATAATATGCAACTAAATATGGTATTTTTTTTCAACTAGAATTGAAACATTTATCTATGGAAGTCCTATTCTGCTCTGAAAAGTTCATCTTCCTTGTTCACCCATGGACAAGCAGGATAAATGGTAATCAGCACAATAAATCATGTGCTGTCTCTGAAAATATATGTTGTTTTGAAGATTTTATATTATTAAGCCACTTGAAAATGGGAAGGTGAACCTTTCTCAATCATGCTTAAATGTGTGGCAAAGGAGATTTTTGTTTCTAGTTCAGGGGGTACAAAAGGGATGAAATGTTCAAATAATACAGCGCCAGGTCTGTCAGGGTCAACACGAGACAGTCAAGTGTGTATTGGGCAATTGTGTATCATTATAGCAAAGATAATAAGCCTGTGGAAATTAATTTTTGAATTTGCCTGGGCAGCTAAAGCTTATAGCAAAAGGTCCTGGATTCCCCAAGAGTACAAGTGACAATCATGTAAATCCTACGTTTCTTTTTAAAGCCTTACTAAGTTCAGTACAATAGTTCTTAAAATAGGTGGAACAAGCCATCTCTGATGTATCAAATTTACCCTTTTTTGTAAAAAGTTAAAAATGTGTGCAAATGTTTGAGATGGTGCAAATATTTTCCTCTGTATCTTATCCAGAGCTGATGAATCTAGACATGCTGGTAGACTGGGTTGTGGACTGGTGTCGTGGGGTCAAGCATACTCAATGGCTGAATGAAACATCTCTAGGCATAATTCCCTTTAGGTCCTCTGGAATAGATGTATTTAAAGCAAGTATATAAATGCTAAATCAATGTCTCAAAATAAAACGTGGGCATTCTAGGGCTGACTGTTGAGAATATAGCAAATCTTCTTAAGCTAGATTCCTTTTACTTTATGGTAGTCATATTTAAATCTCTCTCCCACTTGGAAATATTAGAGTGCTTCAAACCTTTGTTTGAGATTGTTTGTCACTAGAGACACCAAATTCATTTCAATTTTACTTTTCCTCCTCCTGTCTTTGTTTAAACCACTCAAACCCCTATTTACATTTGAAGGACACAGAACCTGGAGGGATTTCTTTTTTCTAAAAAAGGAACACAGGATATACATGTCCACAGGCCATCGCAAGAAATGAAACCAACAATAATGAGGGAGCATCAAACAGTTTGTGAGGAATTTTCATTCGCTTTTAATTCCACCTTTCCATAACATTTGAAGCTTTTCTAATGGTGTGGAGAACAAGGGAACGAGGTGTTAACAATATCAAGGAACCATAAATTCAATAGCCAGTCTCCGAAGAGCTGATTGACACAAGTCATAGACAAAGAGTCATTCAGCGTGGTAAATCCTATGCCAAGAATTGTGAAAGAGGTGTCACTAGTTTGAGAGGTAGACCGATTCTTCGGCTGGGAAAAGGAATACCAGGGCTCCCTGCGTGTTGCAAATGATGAACTCATACAATAATTCTTAAAAGTAAATTACCACTGATTAGCAAATTTTCCCCTAATAATGGCCATAAAAGCAATCGGCGAATTTTGTTTTCTGTCCATTTTGGGAAAAAGGAAGGTTGACGGATACAGTGGAGGTTGTGGGTTTGCCTTCACATCGAAGTGACTTAAAAACAAAGGCCTGGTCATTTTCTTTAGACAAAGCAGTCATTGAAAAACTCTTGAGCCCAAGTCAACTTTCCCACACTGGAGCTCTTTGGTAATATGTGACAAGGTAGTTACACGCTTGTATGTCACCTTGAGGGTTTGAGTGTAGGGCTGGTAGTCAACCTGTCGAACAGGTCACAGCCTAATGGTGCCTCATGCAGACTTTGCATAAGGAGAGCTCAGGGAAGCCTCCCCTCCCCTCCCTTGACCTTCCTGCTTGTGACCTGAGCCCTGTGTCCACAGGACATTGTTCCCACTGGCTTGTGATCTTCCTGTGTTCTGCTTCATTGCTTTTGACACTGTGGGTCTGAAGAAGGACTTAAGGACTTGAAAAGGACTGGGCAAGGATGTTTTCTTGATATTTAATTTCTTCTTGCTATAAAGCTCTTTCTTAGCCATATATGAATCTTGGTGTATGTGTTTCTCTAGTCACCCTGGCCTGACACATGGGAGAAAGGAAGAGGTTATAGCAATATTTCATTTAAACCTCCAAGTACCTGCTCAAGTATAAAAATCACAACAATTCTTACATGTGTTCAAGCCAACATTCTATCGCCTGTGCAGTTGGAACAGTTTTTGCGCACTGAGGTCAGTTGGTAGTTTCCATCAGTATTTCTTCAACAAGTGACTATTTCTCTGTGATAGTTCTTCTAGCTATGATGGTTCTGCTGGCATCCATGCCACAGAATTCATGTTCCTAAGATCAGAAGCATATGTAAGCCGAGTTTCTCAGCACATTTTTCATGCAATTTTTGTGGTAAAATTAGGTGCCTCGGCTGATATTCAGGTTGGCTTATACTCGTATAAATACAGTATTTTTAGAGACTGTCATTTGATAACTATTTCAACTTACTGCCTTTTAATATTTATTGTCTGCTGTTTTTAATTATGGAGCAGAGGGACACACATTAGAAAAATTAGTAAGACAGGTGGTACACATTTAAGGATTTGTTTTGTGGTGCTCCTATATTCTCTATCAGTCTGGACAACATATTTCACTTTGCATTGACTATTGTATAAAGAGAGCTAGTGCTCTCATGCATTTTAAGTACATTGGCCTTTGTATTTCTGGATTTACCATTTTACACAGAAGAGTATTTATTTACAAGGGTACATTCTCACCTTTATCTTGTTAATAAATAGTCCAGCAGCCATCACCTTTCGGAAGGCTTTTCCTGCATAAGTTTTTAGTAACTTCTGCTCACGGACATTAGATTTGGAGGATATATGATGTAGTACATTTGTAGCCTCTAGGGTCTACTTCTGGACATTATATCTTCTTAAATATCAAATGTTGGCTATAGAGAATATTTCAAATGTGCTTCCCATAAACAATTATATATGTGTGTGAGTCTGGGTAGAGTAGAATAACAAATTCATAGATACTCATATATGTATAAGAAATATGGTTATATACAAGATCAGCTGAATATTGAGAAAACATCCTAGCCCAGTCCAGTTCAAGTCCATAAGTCCAATATTAACCCATATGTCTGATATCAATCCATAAGGTCCTCTTCAGATTCATGAATTACATGCAATGATGCCCAAATGCAGGAGGATCACAGGCCAATGGGTTTGAGATCTTGTGGATCCAGTGGCATTGTAAGCATCTCAGCACTGGGTTGGGGTGGGGGGTCTCAACGTGGCTTCTCTGGTTCCAGAGGTCTGGTTGCATCAGGGCAGGTTCATGCGTCTTGTCAGTAGAACTTCTCTCAGGGAGTGACCTTTGTCATTAGAGAGTCTCCAGGGAGACAGACAGATAGTCTCCTGCCTCCGATGAGGAAATCCAGGAATTCTCAGAATTCTCAAAAAGGCATGCTCACCCAAAGGCCTCGTTGGCTATGGTCCAATTGACAGACTAGACTGCACCCCTTCACTCTTAATACTGTCAAGTCCCAAATTGACACCAGATTTTGTAACAGTGTGGTAACAAAATGGAACCAAATTCCTTACAGTGTAGGATTCTTATGCTTTTGAGACAGCATTTTATAAACACAGCCCATAGTTAGGAACTCTCTGAGGGAAAATCTAGGATAGAGATCAGATAAATTTTGGAACTCTTTGTAATACACCCACATAAGCATCCTGAACATTTTAGTAAAAGGGGAATTAGAAAGCTAGGGTTTCTATGCGATAGCTTTAGAAGTCATTTCTCTACTGATCACTATACCAATGTAACCTAGACCTCTGTTTTAGACCCCAGGCTCATGTATCCACCCGCCTACTGGCTCTTTTCAGTTGCATGTCTTAAAGGTAACTCAACCATACAGGTCTCAGATGGAGCCCATCTCATCGTCACCCTTTCTGGTGAGACTCCTACCTTTCTATCTGCTCATACCCCACAGAGATTATCTTGGACTCTCACTCACCCTCTCACCCTGAAGCCATCTGTTACAACTCATCAAAATATGTTTTCTTTCACTGCGCCCACCACTACCATTTTGATGCAAGCCTCTTTCATCTCTGGTATGGAGTATTGTGTGTTAAGTAATTTCCCAATTTTTGTTTAGTCCATACATTATCCAACAGTTATATACAAACCATTGTCAGGTTTTTCAAGACATGATTCCTACATTCAGTAAGGTAGATCACTTTTTTTGTCAGAGAAAAAAGGCAGTTTGTAGAGTGGGCCTTCCGGGCCACATGGTTTCTCTTATCTGTTATCCTCCTCCCACTTCTGCCTCTTGCTTGCCGCACTCCCGCTGCATGGGCCTACCCACAGGCACACAGAGCCTCTCTGCCTCTCTGCCATTCCCCTGCTTCCTGCCTCACTTCCTCTCCTCCCCTGAGACTGGCTCTAGTGTCATTTTCCTGGTGAGGTGATGATTGACCTTTTTAAAAATCCAACCTACTGCTCCATTCCCCAATGCAGATTGCTTTTTTTGCACTGCAGTCTCTTTCCAAGATGTTCAACATATTGTGCAATCATGTCTACTGCTCACCCTCTTCCCCGACTGGAAGACAAACTCCATGAGAACACAGCATGCATTTTAGATTGTTTCCTTTAGGCATACTAGTCGAAGAGCTGTACATGATGCTCAAAAGAATGAATCGAATAGGTCCACTTTGAATGAGAGCTGATGAGAGGTGTCTTTCCAGAAGTCACATACCACCTTTGTTGTCAGAAGATGCCGAAGCAGTAGACAAAGTCAAGTGAACCAGATGAATTATTATATCTGCTAGCTATTAGAATTTTAACTAAATGGTGTGAGTTCTTGTCAAAGCTGTTAATTTGACACTGTGAGCAGACTTCACACGAGCCAACTGGGACTCATTTACTGTTTTATTAGGTGTTGTGACAGCACCATCGACTTCAAGGTTACCTTGTCTGTTTCTTTGCCAAGAGCCATTATAAACCATGATAAAGTCAGATGTAAGAAATAGAAAGACTGTCTGGACAGGGCATAGACAAGTATGAAGTGAGAGAAACCCAATCATGTGATTACCCCTTATGAAAAATAGGGACAAGGGATAGTTAGATTTCGAGCAGAGCAGAACAAAAGGGATGCAGGAGCTGACAGAAAAAAATAAGGTGGACCAGATATTTAATAGACATTGAATCTGCGATTTAGCTTGGAGGTATGAAGGCATTCAAGATTACAGCACTGAGAGGGCCTACTCAGCATTGCCTCTGGTTCTGTTCAAGTTCACAGTGATCCGATAAGACAAAGTACAACAGTTCGTTAGGAGGTTTTTTTGGAGGTTGTAAATCTTTGTGAAGACACATCAATTTTCTCCCTTTCAGAGAGCAGCACAACCATTAGCCTACTGCCCCACCAGTCCTTACTGGGATTGTAGTAGTGGCCAATACTCCTCTCAACAAAAAGTAGAGGAACCAGTCCTTACTGGGATCGTAGTAGTAGCCAATACCCCTCTCAACAAGAAGTAGAGGAACCAGTCCTTACTGGGATCGTAGTAGTAGCCAATACCCCTCTCAACAAGAAGTAGAGGAGACGGCAGGCAGGTAGCCATCCATATGAATGGGGACAAAGTCCATCACCTGGCCTTCGCAGAAAGTACTAACAGAAGCTAGGCTCAGTGTGGGCATGGGGTGAGTGTGAGTGAGTGAAATTTCTTAATATGGCTCTTCTATCTATGTTTCTGTAACTACCACCAAATGGTTGTCTGGGACTGTGGGAAGAGGGCTGAACAGTAAAAAAAAAAAGGGATGTGTAGAAGCTAACAGAAAATATTTTAAAAGAGGGCATTGGACTGTTTGGTTGCAACCTAGGATAAGCCATCTTGCCTGGAAGGGAGAGAATTCCCAGGGCATTGAAAAATAGCCACCATCATAGCAGGTTCAAGACGGTCTTGTCTGCTGTCTGACCTGGCCGAGGTCAAGACCACAGGCACCAGCACTCCTGGCAAAGACCCTGAGACAAAACGGAAGCAGCATCAAGACCATGAGCCTGCGGCAAAGCAGCGTGCTGCCTTTGTGGTCCATCAAGAGGGACGGAAAGACTGGGGATATGGGTAAAGAAGTTCATAGAAATGAGTACAAAAATGAAGAGAATGTTCTTAAATGGATTGTGCTGATAATTGCACAACTCAAGTATATTTAAATCATTGAATAGGTGAATCATTAAATCATTGGTAGGTGAATTATATGTCAATAAAATTTTTTTTAACAGATGTTCTAATGACCTGGTGATGTATGCATTTCTAGTTCCTTTGTGAGATTTGGGTAGAACTGGAAGGCTTTTAATTATGCCTGTACAATTCATCTGCCATTTTAAGCCAATGACTGAGTCTCCTGAAGTGAATATGTAAGGGAGGCAATGAACATGTAAAGTCAGTGACCAGATCTTCAGGCAGCTGGAAATGTCTGGCATTGACTGCAGCATTGAATGTATTTAGTGGAAGCCTGGTCATTGGTCTCAGTGTCCGCCCCCAGCCCTCCCACCCCCAGGTGCTGTTTTCTCCTTAATACAGGCAAACGCCTTTGAATTAGAGAGTACAGTTGTTTTTAAGAAGCGCTCATTAGTAAACAGACTGGAAATGTTGTTATAAACATTTATAACAACATCTAAAAAAACAAAGTTGAGATTTGCTTCTAGACTCTATGTCTAGTTAACACTTTGACACCCATCCTTTCACCAAGATCTCTTTTCCTTTGGGATCGTATCGGGATCTTTAAGTCTACTTGAAAAAAATATTTTTTAAAATTAGAGATATGTGAGAAAATGATATTAGAATGCATTCTTAAGTTTTATATAATAGTCATGCATCTGTTATAGATGTGATGTTTTATTAAATTTTACTGCAAATTCCATTGTTCATAAAATGAGCAGTGGATAGAAAATAGCAATTCTAAGAACATCAGAGCTCATGCACTGCCTGACTTCAGAAGATCTTTATTGCTATTGAAACTCAATCCTCCACCTTCTCTTGTGCTATAAGAGAAATATAAGACTCTAAGAAATATAAGAATAACTTATATTTCATGTTTAGGATTTCCTTTATAGTGTTCACCTCATGCATTTTAACCCTAACAGTAAGCATTTTGTTTGATTTTTGATTAACAAATGGTAGAAAGGAGTAATGGGCTTAATTTTTCTTTATTGTTGAGTGAGGTGGGGTGGGGGAAACACTTCCTAGTAGATTCTTCCCCTCAGATAGACCCAGGTTTTATCTCCCCCCACCCCCACTGTCAGCCCATGATATGGAAGCTCTCATTCTTGAGATTCAGTATATGCCATCATGGTGAAAACTGGCATCAGGGCTCTGTTCATCTCTTAAGGTTATCTCTTACATTTATATTATTATTATAATTATAATAATTATTATTGCCTCTTATTAGATTCAGCAGCAACTCTGAAGGAGAAAGATGAAGGCTTTCTGCTCCTGTGAAGAATTCTAGCCCCAGAAAATCTATAATGACTTAGCTATGAGAATCAACTTGATCGCCATGGGTATTAGTGCTTACTTGCGTACACCTTCATCTGTGCACTAGCAAATATTTTCTCTTTATATTTTATCTATCATTTTAAAGGTGTTGTTATTGGAATGGCTACGCCTCTAGTTATGGAGTGCCATATATTCTAGTTTGCAATTTAAAAACATTCACATAGGTCTCTGCTCTCTTTTCATGTGTGTACAGGTATGTGGTCCTGGAAGAAATTAACTTTGATTGCCTGCCAGTTACATTTTTTACTTCATTTTTTTTTCTTTTGGCATCTGTCTTTTTGAATGACTGAATTATAATTTTGGCAAATTGGATGTCAGCACCTGATTATATTATTTGACTTGTTAGAGATTGTGTGCTTCTCATGCGGATGCACCTAGTTATGAAGTTATGTAAATACATTTAAGAATTAAATTATAGGACTGTAGAGTTTTTGTGTATGTGCTTACATATATGTTTGTATGCATTCTCTACTAGACTGCTGCACAGAATAATACAGATTCCAGCCGGGATGTCTTGCAACTGTTTGATGGATATACTTACAGTGGTGTGGAAACTTTGGGGAAGGAGCTCTTTATGTACTTTGGGCCAAAAGCTTTACGGTAAGATAAACTTGTTCAATACATCTTGTCTCTCTGTGTTTCATGATGTGTTGAAGGCTTTTCTTACCGTTTGCCGGGTGTCACAGTTAATCATGTGCAACGATTCTATTGTGGAAAGCAATAAGCAGCAGCAGAATAAATTGTGATGTCATCATTACTTAGAGTACGGGTCAATTTATTACCTGTAAAAAAAGCAATGATTGGCTAGTGGGGCTTCCCAATAGCAACTCGTCTCTGCTTCGCTATTCCTCAGACTCCCTGCACTGCCATTCTCTTCTCCGGTTTCCATCAAGTGTTTATTGCATCCAGCGACATCACTGTTTTATCTCTGCGACAGCTCCTAGTTTGACGTAACTGTTTCACTAGAGGTTTATATTTTTCTCGCATCTTCTTTTCTCTGGAACATGAATGGAATCTAAAAACTTCCTTATAAAAAAATTCAAAAAATTTCCACGGGAAAACATGGCTTCCATTGTGTCACAGTTTTCATGGCGATTCCTGGGAGGGCAGGTCTACTGCTCAAGGTCAAAAAGGATGTTAAAACGTATGTAATATCCAGGGTTTGGTCAGCCACCAGCTTAATTTTTTTCAGGAAAGTGAAAAAGGTCTATGAATTAGTGTGTTTCTCAGATCTCAGTCTGCCTTTTCTGAGTTTAGTCGGTGTTAGGACAGACTTTCAAGGTTTGTACTGTTTCTCAGAATCTTCTCTCCCCGCCTCCCCCACCCCCAACACACACACCCAATGTTTCTTTAGGATATTGGACACTTATCCCTCACTTGAAACTTAAGTCTTATTAATTCACCCTCTTCTAACTGAAGGTGAATAGCCACAAAGACCTAAAAGACAGCATGATTGTTATTTATTGCATTTCATCCACCATGTAGTTGGAATACTTCAGGGTTTGTGTAATTGCTTTTCCTTTGAGGTGCTCACTCCTCACTGTCAGCAGCTGCTGTCCTTGGACAACATTGTCACTTCATGGTTTTCCCGACTCTGGAATTGATAACATCAGCATATGCCTACTGGTTCAAGCGGTAATGATGAGTGGCAGGTTACATTATTACTGTCGTCTATTGATGTGACTGAAACCTCTTAGCAGGGAACAGAGTAGTGCACAATGTAGTCTAATGTAAGACCGTTGGAGTCATTGATATGTTATTGCTCCTCTGGTATTGGGTACAGATTTATTTCTGTAGACTGAGAGGCTGGTGTTTATCAAGTGCTCTTCACCAGGCTAATAAGGAGGCATCATTTCTCACTGCAAGCCTGTCACTAAGTGTTCCATGAAGATTTAAACAAGGGCAATCATATTCTTCAAACTCAGCAAAGGAGGGCGATCCTTGGAGAGCAGATCTCACTGTGCATGGATGGGGAGGAGTGGGAGGGCGGGCATGCTGAGCGGTGGCATGCCCCCTTTTTTAATTCTTTCAGGTCTATAAATCTTATCTAAATCATATAAAATCAACTGTGTCCCTTTTCACAATTTAACCTGCTGGTAAGTTTTGAAAGTGCTTTACCCACCTCTGCTGCTTAGGATAATGGATGGCTTTGTCAAAGAAAGGAGATCCAGCTTAAGGCTCTGGCTCTGGGGCAGAGAGCGTGAGATGGGGATGTGGGCTGCTCCTTTTTAACCTGTTTTCTACCCACCAGCCTGGTATGTATTTTAGAGAACAAATATCAGGGAATATGCTTAATGATAGTGAATGGTTTTCCTGACTGCCGAGAAATCTGCATATGCATCTCATGGGCAAGCAAGGAACCTTCCTGGGATTCCTCTGATTCTGAAAGTAAAATGCAGATGTATCCTTCTGAGAGAATCTGCCACTGAAGAACCCAAATTTCATTAAGGTCTGCGCTAGACAGGGGCTATTTCAATTCCAGAAGGATTTAGCCAGGACTTAGAATAGAGCCATACCCATCCCTGCCACAGAGTCGATTCTGACCCAGCAAACTGATGGTTTTTCAAGACTGTAAATCTTCATGGAAGCAGGTGGCCTCGTCTTTCTCCCAGAGTGGTTGGTGAGTTTGAACAAACCTTGCAGTTAACCATTCATAACTTATTCCATCACACCATTAGCACTTCTTTATAGTACACTAAAAATTAGTTGATGTACATTTACTTAGGAATGTAGCTTTTGGTGTTACATGTGTTTGATTACTATACTACCTCTAAACACATAGTTTATGACATTCATAAAACAACAAAAATGCTGAAAATGCTTTCTTTTTTTTTTTAAGATGAAAAGCTGTGAATATCTCCATATCACTGAGCTATTTCCAATCTGTAATGATATGACTCTGATTGTTGGTAATTTTTGTGTGTCCACAGATATAGTTTGGTGACTTTACTCTTTAAGGTGTGGTATACATGATCAAAATTTTAATTTATTGAAGTTAAATAGGATCTGTTAAATATGATAATGTAAAAATTCTTTTTAGTCTGCTCAAACATTTTCATGCAACCCATCATTGCTATTTAAAAAGAATCACTTTGCATAAAGTGTGTGAATCACTGGAGAGGAGACATTGTGATGTCATGATTTCAAATGTTATGCTGTTGGGTGCCATCAAGTAAATTTGCATTCCTAGTCACCACAGCAGAACTGTCTAGTGGCGTTTTCTAAGCTGTCATCTTCATGCCGTCTTCAGCTCACAATCTTTCTCTGTAGAGCCACGGGAGGTGAGTTCATGCTACCCACTGTTCTGTTTACAGCTGAATGCCTAGGAATTCTGAATTTAGGAATCCTAAAATGAGTTATTTTAGATGAGTCACCGCCTGTTTGTTGTCTACTTTTATTGTACTGATAACATTATTTCTGGAGATTGATCTTCCAGCCTCAACCCCCACATAGCTCAAGGACTTTCTGCAATCTTACATACCTTATCTCCCATACAGAGTTGCTTTTGCCTTCTCCTGCCTTGAAATGACCTCATCTGCAGCTGAAAAGGCGCAGGCAGTTTCTCTCTGGGGGGACCTGGGGGGATGAGGTCATAGACTTGTGGGTAGGTATGTTACTTACATGCCCTGTCAAGACAGTATGTCGTGATAGACATAAAACAACCTACCGTTTTTCTTTTTGAGGTCCCCTTAAGTGTTTCACCAGCAATATAATAAAACTCCGCGATTCATATTGAATCTTTCTTATTCATTCAAGTTATTCATTCAACTTATTCAAGTTTTCCATGCTTGTAAAGTGATTACAAACACCACGGTTTGGGACAAGTGTAACTTAGTCCTCAAAGTGACATCTCTGATTTTTAACACTTCAAGGAGCTATTTTACAGCGGACGTACCAATGTCACACAAGCTTCCCCTACTCTCCCAAAATAAAGCACTCCTCTGGAGACTTTCATGAGTTTAAATGGTATCTAATGAAAAGGCAATTGCTGTTCATTTACTTACGGGGAAAAAAAATGAGCTTCTCTTTCATTTCAATCATTTTTCTCTGTAACTTTTTTTCTTTTTAGTTTGGATAATTTCTGCTCACCTATATTCAAGTTTAAATTCATTTTTCATTGTGGATATTCTGCTGATTTGCCCATTGAAGAAATTCTTTGTCTCAGATATCATGTTTTATATTTCTCTCCTGAAATTTTCCATCAGTTCATATACCTTTCTACTACAGTCTTTCATATATTATGCATTAATATATCAAAATTAATATAAATGATATTGTATGACTGATAATTATATTGATTTGATTTTAGAATGTTATCTTTTGCTTATTTTTTAAAAAGAGTTTTACTGGCATATATTTCACATATCATCCAATTCAGTAATTCAGTCATATTGAAGAGACCTGTATAATCATCTGCACAATTTTAGAATATTTACTTCTTTCATGTACTCACTGTCATCAGTTCCTCACCTCCCACACCATATACCCTGTAGGAAACCACCCATTCAGTCACTGTCTCTATATTTGCATCCTTTGTCTATAGCTAGTTTAAATTCCCTAGAGGTTTAATCCATGTGTGGACCCTGTGAATGGATTTGGGGCTCCCACTGCTAGCCATAGCCTTTTGAAAACTGGGTGTTCATAATTTAAGTTCTGATACTGGTCCCTCTTTGGCGTTTAGATTTTATCATTCACATTCCATGAATCACCGAGGTTGCTGTGCTTCTTCCATGTGGCCAATTGACACCTCATTGAAAATAGCTGCTTGTTTGAAGAAAAGTCTTTCAGGTCCCAGACACTATTTTTCTTCTAATAGCCAGGCACCATCTATTTCTTTGCCACATCTTGCTATAGCACCCATATCTTCAGTGAGCTCTTCAGTGATCTCTTAGGGTGAATATGCAGCAGGGTCAGTCATAAGAACGAATTGTTCTCATATTGGGGCTAGTATTGTGAGGCCAAGTATCCATTCACATGGTTTATATATGTCTCCAGTTTGCTTTAGAGACATCATTATCGTTTCATAGTAGAGAGCATTATTAATCATCCTCCATCCTCCTTAGACATTAGGCAATTCTTAGTATTTTTTAGGTAATAATTAGGTATTATTAGTGTTTATTAATTTAGCCAGTGGTATATCTACAACTCTAGGAAGGCTATGAACTGCAATACATGAATTGTTGGGCTTGTACAGGTTAAACTCTTAAGTGATTGGACACGGCTTATACAAACACAAGGAGTTGGTGATAGTGCAAAACTTTCAATGACATTCATTCACAATGGTAGAACCATACCTACCAGGTTAATATATGTTGAAATAAAGCAACAAGAGCATTAAAATAGTAAGCAGGATGGTCCTAGACTACTATGCATTGGGCACTCTCAAGGCAAGTGATACTGTGCAAAGATTTTCAGGTGGTACATTTATGATACAAATCTACACACCAACTGCCAAAGCTCTCAACAAAAAGAAAAGAAAGAACCTCATTGTCATTCATTTGACTTTGGCTCATAGAGACCCACTAGGACAGAGTGGCCCTGCCTCCAGTGGGTTTCCAAGACTGTTTACAGGAGCAGACAGCCACGTCTGTCCTCCTCAGTGACTGAAGGGCTCAATCTGCTGACTTTCCTATTAGCATCCCAATGCGAGTGATGAGGAGATGGAAGAAGTCTACTAACTTCTTCACTTTGGAATCGGTCAAATAAGCAACAAAGATGCATGGGTAATTATTGGCAATTTGACTGCAAAAGATGGAAACAAAGAAACGGCACTTGGAAAATATGGCTTTGGGGATAGAAACAAAGCTGGAGATGGCATGATAGAATTTTACAATACTAAGTCTGAGCCCTGGTGGTGTAGTGGTTGTGTGTGGGACTGCAGCCCACAGTGTTGGCGGTTCAAATCCAGGAGCAAGGCTGGGCTTCCTACTCCCACCTGGGCAGTGATGCCGCCCCCCCGCCCCCAAAAAAAAGAATTTTACAATGCTAATGACATTTTGCAGTAAACATTTTTTTTCCAACAACATAAACTACAACTGTACACACAGAATGTTCCTGATGGAATACACAAAAATTAAATTGACAGAATCTATGGGAAGAGACAGTAGGAAGTTAGTTCAATATTAACAGCTCATTTTGGGCAAGAAACTGACTGGAACACACCATCAGTTGCTCTTGTGTAAGCTCGAATTGAGGTTGAAGAAAATAAAAACAAGTCCACAAGAGACAAAATATGCTTTTGAGCATTTACCACCTGAATATCAAGACTATCTCAAGAGCAAATTTGATGGATTGGACACTAGTAGGAGAAGACCTGATGAGTTAAGAGATAGCATCAAAATGTCATACATGAAAAAAGCAAAAGGTCATTAAAAAGACAGGAGAAAAAGAAAAGATCCGAGTGGGTGTCAGAAGAGATGCTGGGGTTTGCTATTATTGATCACAGAATAGCTAAGACAAATGGAAGAAATGATGAAGTAAAAGAGTTGAACAGAAAATTTCAAAGGGCAACTGGAGAAGTACAAAGTCAAGTACTATAATAAAGTTTACAAAGGCCCGAAATTAGAAAACCAAAATAAGAACATATTTAGCATACCGTAACCCAAAAGAACTATCTGAAAATATTAAACTTCGGGTTGCAATATTAAAAGATTCCAGGGATAAACTATTGAATGATATAGAAACCATAAATTGATGAATAGAGGGTCACTATAAAAAAGAACTGGTTCTTTTTCTTTTTGCCTTATGTGTACCTCTCTATGTGTGCCTTCCTCTCTCTCTCCTCATTACCTCCTCTCTCTCCCTTGCCTCCTCTCTCCCTTTCCTTCTTACCTCCCCCAAGTCTTTCCACAGTCACTTCAGTTGGTGTGAAACCCATTTCTCTCTTCATTTTGTTGGTTTTAATGATGCTAGACATTCAGCCATTTCAAGAGCTAGATTATGATGAAGAATTAAGTCCACTGAAGAAAGAAGTCCAAGCTGTATTGAATCATTAGTCAGAAACAAGACCTCAAAAATTGACAGAAAATCAATGTATATGCTGGCACAAGCTGATAACTCACTTAAGTACTCACTGGAATATGCCAAGAAATTTGGAAGACAGCTACTTGGACAAATGACTGGAGGGGGTCCATATTTGCACCCATTTCAAAGAAAAGTGACGCCACTGAATGAGGAAATTATCGAATAATATCAGTGTCACTTGCAAGTGATTTTACTGAAGATCATTCAAGATGATTGTAACAGTACAGTATTAGGAAGCTGCCAGAAATGCAAGCTGGATTCAAACGAGGACTTGGAATAAGTGATAGCATTCCTGACTTAGGATCTTGGCTGAAAGCAGGAAATACCAGAAAAAAAATGTTTACTTGTGTTTTATTGATTATGCAAAGGCATCCAGCTGTATGAATCATGACAAACTATGGGTAACATTGTGGAAAATGGGAATTCCACTGCCCTTCATTGTGCTCATTGCAGAATCTGTAGTGCTGCAAAAGCAGTTGTTGAAACAAAACTAGAAAATAGTCAATACTTTAAAAGAAGGAAAGGTGTGCACCAGGCTTCTAACCTCTCACCCTACTTATTCAATCTGTGTGCTGAGCAAAAATCTGAGAAACTGGACTCTGCAAAAGGATAAGGTATCAGGTTTGGAGGAAGTCTTATTCACAATCTTCTATATGCAATTGATACAACCTTGCTTGCAGAAATTAGAGGACTTGAAGCACTTGCAAATGAATATCAAGGAGAGCAACCTTACATATGGATTACAACTCAAAGTCAACCCAAATCCTTACACCTGGATCAATACGTAACATCTTGATAAATGGAGAAAAAATTGACATTCTCAATGATTTCATCCTGATTGCATCCACCATCGATGCTCATGGAACATTTACAACAGGAAAGAAATCAAATTACATGCTTCACTGGATAAATCTGCACACGGTCTTTTTAATATATTGTTGAGTAAGGATGTCACTTTGAGGAACAAGGTGTGTCTGCCCCAAGTCAGGGTATTTTCAATTGCCTCACGTGCATGTGAATGTGGCTATTGAACACAGAAGAGTTGATACATTTGAATTATATTGCTGGTGAAGAATATTGAAAGTACCATGCACTGCCAAAAGTGAAATTTCAGCTTGGAAAAAGTATAGTCAAGGTGCTTCTTAGGAGCAAGGACAGCAAGATTTCATCTCACTTACTTTGGACATGCTACCAGGAAAAGCTAGTCCAGGAAAAGCTGGAACATGACATCATGTTTAGTAAAGTAGAAAGGCCAAAGAAAAAGAGGAGGATCCCTGACAGAAGGGGTTGGCAATGTGGCTGCCACAATTGGCACAAATATAACAAGATCCCATGTCTTCTGCTCTGCCCTTTTTTTAATTGAATTGTGTTTTTCTTTTCTTTTTTTTTTTACTATCCGCGTGAAGGGAAGAGGTTTCTTTTTTTTTTTTTTCCTTTCACATCACTGCGCTGGTGGGAGTAGGAAGCCCAGCCTTGCTCCTGGAGAGCTGCTGCTGCATTTGAACCGGCGACCTTGTGGGCTGCAGTCTCATACACAACCACTGCGCCACCAGGGCTCAGCTTATTTGTGTTTTTCTCATTGCGATATTACAATTTGCCATAGTTTTTGAAACTAGCCCTTTATCCAAAATGTTTTCTCAATCTATGAGTTCCCATTTATTTTGTCAACAGTTTTGTTGATATAAGAGAGGAACCCATCCCCCCACGTCCCCAAAAAGGAACAGAACAAACGAACTGAAGTGCGCCGGGTAGAGCGGAGCTTTTCTAGCGCTCCTTCTTCCCACTCGGCAAGCACTGAGCAACTCACTCCCATTAGTGCACCTAGTGGTGTCACCTGGGAAGGCTCTTTCTGGTCAGAGTGACTTTTTTTGTAAAAGCACTTTCACTCTAACAGAACAGTGACTGTAAAATGTCGTTTCCTGTTTGGGGAAAAATGCCACAGAAACTGTTGTGATACTGAACACCTCTTACAAGGACAGTGCTATAAGAAAAACTCAAGTATACTAGTGGCTTTCTCCTTTTAAAAAAGGTGAAATGTCATTTGATGACAAACCTCATTCTGGATGTCCATCAGTTTCCCCAACAGACAAAAATGTTGATTCATTTGAAGTTTGTTCTGCCAGGTCAGACTGTTAATCAAGCTTTTTATTTAGAGGATCTGAAACGATTGAATACCAGTGTGTGGCAAGAGCTGATTTGTGGCAGATAGAGGACTGGTTTTGCCACCACGACAATGCTCATGCAGCCGTTTCAGTATGCCAATTTTTGGCCAAAAAAAAAAGCTGACCTCCCTCCATGTGACTTTTTCATTTCTGCAAATGAAGAGGAACGTGCAAGGACAGCCGTTTGATGACTTGGGAGAGATGAAGAAAAAAAGAGAGGTGCTGTCAGCCATCCAAACAGATGAGTTTGAAAAATATTTCCAAGAATGGAATCTCAGATTTGACAAATGTATTAAGTGTAAGGAGAGTATTTTAAGGGTGATACTGTTTTGTAAAAAAAAATTAAATACATAGGGGCTGAACCCTGGTGACGTAGTGATTGTGCGGGGGACTGCGGCCCACTGGGATGGAGGTTCAATTCCAGCTCACAGGAGCAAAGGCTGGACCTCCTACTCCCACCACCAGAGGGCAGTGATGCCTAAACAAAAATTAAATACATAGCTTTGGGGGGAAATTCCTTTTTTGGGGAGGTACACCCCTGAAAAATACACGTGTCATCCAATTCGATGGTTTAATCACATTAAAAAAGTTTTGTAATCAACACCACAGTCAATTTGACAACGTTTTCTGTTTTCCTTGCAGTCATTTGATATAGGTTTGACATACGTCCATGTCATATATTTAGGAAGTTCTGTATTTTGGTTTGTTTGTCTTCTTTATTTTATGTCTTCATTATGTTTGGTGGTATGTTTATGGCTCATATAGGGCCCTTCAATCTGTCCTTTTTCATTGATAATATTTATAGTTCTAGGGCTTATATTTGTGTCTTTAATATATATTTAATATTATGTCTTTTGATATATTTTTTTCCAGCACTATTTATTGAAAAGACTGTCTCTTCTCTTCTTCATTTACCGCATTTCAGTTTTTTTTATCATAAACCAGGTTTTTGTGGGTGCTGGATTTTATTTATGAGTTCTCTATTCTGATCCATTGTTCAACATATCGATCAGTATATAAATACCAAGCTGGTTTGATTACCCTGGATATGTTACAGGTTTTAAAATAATGGAGTGAGAGGTCTTTTGTATTTTAGTGTATTTCTTTTGCTAGGTTTCTTTTCTTTCTATATAAAGTAGGAAATTCATTTTTCCTTTTCTTTAAAGAATAGTTATGATGGTTAGGTTTATTGTGCCAACTGGGCCTCCCTAAGATGTGGGCGGAGTTTGATCAGGTTGTTGCTAGCGGTGACCGAGATAGATACTTTCCATGACCAGTAACCTTTTTGTATCTGGTGATTTGGAACAGTGTGTTGCTATTTAAGCTTGTTCTTTGCCTCAACTGTTTACTGCACTACATGTGGAACAAGCCAACCCATGAGGCTCCTTCACAACTGGCTTCACGGGGCTGCCAGTGAGTACATCTCTTGAGTGTGAAGCTGGTGGATCGATTGTGTTGTTGTGTGTACATTGCTTGAGCTTGAAATCCCACTGGTGTCTGCTTTTCTAAGCTCCAGAAGCTACTGACGGCTTCTGTCCCATCCTAATGTTTGCTGTCTTCAGGCAGACTCCTTTTTTTTGCTCCCTTGACCTTAGACCAGCAGTCTGCTTGACTTGAAGGACTTTCAGTGTATTAACTGAAAGTGAGTAAAACTGAACTCTCTGTATTGCTGTGTAGACAAATATTTGCTGTATAAACCAATCCATATATATATATGTGTGTGTGTGTATGTGTATGTATGTATATCTATAGATATATATATTAATCTTAAGTGTCTGGGCTTTTTTCTCCACAGGACCCTGCTTAACTCAGTAGTGCTAGAGTTTCGATTGGAATTATTTTTATAGATTGTTTTAAGTAATCTACAATATTGACATTTTTGCAATAGTAAGGCTTTCAATCCATGAACATTTTTCCATTTATGTAGATAAATTTTGGTTTTGTTGTGATGCTGTCCATTTCCTGTTTCTAATGTTTCCTTATTTTCTTTATTTTCCTTTGTTAAATTTGAAAGTAATTTTTCAAATTTGTTAGTCTTTTCAAAGCACCAACTTCTTGTCCTTTTGATTTTCTGTATTTTTTAATTCTGTTTTTCCATGAACTTTATGAAGCCCCTTGTTTATTTTGTAGAGAACTTTGATAATTTTCCCCAGAATACTGATTAATCCCGCTTGTGTCAAGTGTCCACTCCTAAATCTCCATGTCAGAAGCAAAATAGATGGGGACTAGTCTACATTGGGCCTAATATCTACCCTTGGACAGGACAAAACTGGCTGGCAGAGTCATTGTATTCAGAGGGAATGCTTTCATGTCCTTTCATGTGGCTGGATAGATTGGTTGTGGAGGGATCTTGAGATGATCAAAAGAAGAAATCAAGGTTTCACAAATGCTTTGATAGAACAGGTTAATTATAATGAAGAATCTTGGAATGCAAACCAGACTTCAAATATTGTGATGCTATGATGCGGTTGCATCAGAAGTCAGGATTAGCCCAATGCCAATTTCTGTGAGGAGATAGGTAGGAAAAATACACTTTCCTTCTCCAGTCCTTTGACAAATTGGACATGAGCCATCCCTCCTTTGACACTCTATGCTTCTCTGCTGGTTTTGATAATTCACTGCCACACAGAACATGACAATTAGGGGATTTACTATTAGGGAAGAAAGAGGTTAAAATTCAGGATCGAGAGTCTATTGGTCCATTGATTTTGATTTTTCTTCTTTGATGTCTGATACCTGATTGTTTCAGCACCTCATGATAGCACAGGCGAGTGAGTTTTTTTTTTTTTTTATGGTGGGTTTTGTTGCTCCTGAGCTGGATGGCTGCTTGTTTATGCTCAAGCCTTTAAGACCCCAGATGCTATGCTTGTGATAGCTAGGCACCATCTGCTTTCTTCACCACTCTTGTTCATGCTCTCACATGTCCTCCAGATGGACTGGAGAAGATACACTGGTGGAGAGGGGAGCTGCAGGTATGGGGAGACCAGGATGGATGAGCCCCTTCGGACCAGTGGTTAGATTGGGGCTGCTGGAAGGGTAGAGAGAGGGTGGGATGGAGAGATGGGACCAACTGCAAGGATATACACATAGGCTCCTGACATCAGGGGACCGGGTTGGGGGAGAGGGCGGGCAGTGTGAGGTATGACAGGACAATAATGATTTATAAAGTATTGAGGGTTGGTGACATGAAGAGAGCAGGGGAAGAGGGGAAGGAATGGAAAAGCCGATACTAGGGGCTCGAGGGAAAAGGCGGATGATTGGAGAACGATAATAGCAGCGGACATGTGAAGGCGCCTGGCACAGTATGTTTATTTATGTATTGTGAAAAGTGATGTACGAGCCCTCAATAAAATGATTTAATTAAAAAAAATTCAGGCTCAAAATACACTTGTGAGCATTCAAAATTACTCCAGAGAGAGGCTGCAGTTCATCAATCAGGACAGCTTCCAACCAAGACTTCTTAACTCCTTCTCCATTGAATCCAAATATACGCAGCACTCAGGTTTCTGCTTTGCTGGGGCAAGTGTTACCGGGCCTTAGATTTGCTAGGAAGTGTCCAGAGGCATCCTACTCCACCAGGACGTCGCCTGATCACGAGCACTCAGTTCTTTGATTGATGCCAGCTCTGCTGTGTCCTTGTCTCCGTCCTTTCTTGTTGCCTTCCGAAATCTAAGGAGTGCTCTGTGTAGGAACTCTGGGCCACATAGACAAGCTCTACTCCTGTTGTTTCTTAAGGATAGGAAGGCCTCTTCCACCCCTGAAACTGTGAGGTGGCTTTTTTCAAGCTTAGCAAGATGGCACAACTGATTAATCCTCAACTGAATGCCATCAAGTTGATTCCAATTCAGGATGACCCTAAAGGACAGAATAGAATTGCTGTTTAGATTTTTCTAAGACTTTAAATCTTTAAGGGAGTAGACAGTGTCAACTTTCTTGCTTGGGCTGACTGGTAGGTTTGAACCATTGTTCTTGTTAGCAGTTGCACGCCTGCCCTACTCTGCTACTCAGCCTCCACTGCCACCTTATTTACCCAGTCTGAACGAATCATTTTGTGGGAGCTTTAAACTATTGTCCAGAAGTGCCTTATGAAAAGAGAAACCGTTGCCCCGCAAATATCCTTTTGACTATCAATGTAAGTTGAGTCTATGCCCTATCTATATAAAAAATAGGATTTTACTTTAAGATATAAGGATGTACCCTCTATCAAACATTTTCATGTTGCCGACACATTATTCTTAAAGACAAAAGGTACTTAACAATAAATATGTAGACTCCATCATTTATCAAAGCTCTGTTAATTTATTACTAAAAGTTGTTACTACTAAGGTTTGAAGGCTTTCAGTTTTATGTGTATTATTCCTAAATTGAATATATACTTTAAACAAAACACTAGAGCATTCTATTGGATTCAGGATTTTTATTGGGACTACTCTTGCATTTGAAGTGGGTCTTCACCTTTGAGATTTTTGACATGGATGTGATTTCATTATAGCAAGTGATTTAGAATCCATTTATGAGCCATGGAGCTGAAAAGATTTCAGATATGACAGCTTCTGGGCATGACAGTTGTGGCCCTTTCTCAGGGGTCGGACCTTTGTAAGGTAAATTACGGAGTACTTACAGGCACACATTTTTCCTGTCAAGAACTATGGGGCATGTAAAATGCATTTCTGATTGATAGTAGGGCAAATAGAGTTTAAAACCCACATTTTTAAAGTTAAGACTGGTTAACCTTGTACAATACTATAACATGGTGCTTTGGAATTAGAAGCACAGAGCAGTAACATTTGCTGCCAAAAGGGCCATATTTATTAACTCGACAAAGCTATATGGAGAAGGATTTGAAAGCCAGCACACAGTTTTTCATCTTGAGAATCATTTGTGATCTTCATCATCAGATGCCTTACAGAAGCCTGGGTTTGGGTGGTGGTGGTTGTTACTGGACATGCTAATCAATCCCATACAAATTGAAAGGTTATGAATTTTTTATCACTGCATTGTGGCCTGAAAGTTAACCGTAAATATTTATAAATCTCTTCTTCCCAATACATACAAAGGTAAACAAAAATGAAAAGAATTGAAGACAATAGCATTTTGACTTGTTCTCTGCTGTTTGACATACATGATTCAGAAGGAAAAAGTTGTATTCCTTAGCCCCAAAGAGTAAGGGCTGTTCAACCATGGATATTATTTTAGGATCGGTAAGCCTTTTCAAGTCAAAGCGGCTTGAAATAAAGAATTTCAATGCTCGTGGCTCTGTTGAATTTATAAAAAAGCACAAACTATGGGCAATTTAAATTTACCCTTAGCTCATCCCAAGCCTTCGAATCTGAAGAAAGCTAAGAGATACTAGACTGTTCTGTGAATAAAAGGTACTACTTTACCTGACAAGAAAGAAGAATAGGAATATGTTTTCTTGTGCTTATTATTACAGCCTTGATATTACTCTACAAGTTATGTTTTCTATGGGTAGGGAAACTGATTGTCACATCATCTTGCTTCATAAGCCTACAGAATCTATAAGAGAAAGATATAGAATAATATTATTTTTTCTGTTTAAAGATGCTCTCCTCATTAATACTTGTAATAATTTTCTTTTTTAAAAATATCTATGTAAAAGAGCAAAATTTTGATCCCAAATATCCATTGTCAATGTCTCCATAAAGCCAAACATATCCACCCTGAATGGGTTTGTTTTTCTTTCAGAATCCATTTTGGAATGAAAGGCTCTGTCATGGTTAATCCACGTGAGTTGAGAAATACAAAAGGACTTTCTCTTGTTTTTGAAGTGCAGCTCACCAAAGATTTGATTTGTTTCTTTGATTCATCTGTGGAACTCAGGTAACAATAAAGTGATGGTAAAAATCCCTTCCATAGCAAAACTGTAACAGGAGGTAGAATCTACTAGCTTGGTTTGACTTGTCACACATGTTGAAAGCTACCTAAATAGCAAAGGTGGTTTACAATCATACAACCTCCAGGAATAAGATATCAGATAATATCCTGTGTTTAGGTCTTCATTGGCTTCGAGAATGCTATGCTCTGATTGACCTAAATGATGCTTTGTGTAAGATTTAGGATTTATGTTTTCTATTCTTTTCTACAGAAACTCAGTGGAGATCCAACAGAGAATAAGAATGATGGAAGGATTAGATGTATGTTCACCTAAATTTAGTTTTTCGAGAGCACAAAGGAAAGTTAAAAAGCAAAAAGATCGAATGCTGTGCGATGTGCTAATGGATCAGAAAGTCTTGCCTGGGGTAGGGAATATCATCAAAAATGAGGCTCTCTTTGACACTGGTCTTCACCCAGCCGTAAAAGTATGTTCCAAGTATTTTTTAAAGGGTTTTCTTTTTTTCTTTTTTTTTTTTAATAGAGGGAGGGGAATAGTGTGGAGCTTTTACATCTGTTTGTTAGTAATACCATATTCTTCCCAAAGAGACTTCGAGTCTCGTCTGTCTTCACTGATGTCAGCGTCTCAATAGTGCCAACTTCAACCCCCTGCATTGCAATGTTCACTCCTCCTCCACTTCACACTCCCCATCTTCTCGATGCTGCTTTGCCTTTTCGTTTCTTTCTGACACTTACCACCTTCAAACATAACACAGTAATCGTTACCCTTCACGGAGATCTTTCTCCTGGGAGAGTGCAATCTTTGAGACTGTCTGTTTTGTTCACTGGTGTAGCCCAAAGCGTGTAGAGCACCAGGTCCAGCACATGGTAGGCATGAAATAGGTATCTGTTGAACATATAGATGAGCTGAGCTCACAAGGTGCTTTTCCTTTCTGTCATATTGAATATACCTAAGCCCACATGTTTTCCTCATTGGCAGCTATTGATGACATTACAAAGTGCCATTTCGGTGGACTAATAAGACTAGAAGCCAGGTAACAAGGAATGTGAAATAAATGACCAGTGAGGACAAAAACAGAATTGCATGTGCTTATGCAAACAGCTGAGAGTAGACTGAAGGGAGAATAATAGACAGCTAGAGGGTGGTGTCAGGACAAGGAATGGATTGTTGTTTCAGCTTCTAGTTTTTCAACTGAAGGAGTTTCAACTTATTTATATTTCATGACAGGAAAGTAAATTGACAGAGAGGAAGAATTTGAAGTTTTAGATAAGAACTAATGATTACTAGGATAAAACATGTTGAGAAGATCAAGAGTTTAGAAGCCAAGAGAGAGAGGAAGGCATACATTTTAGTTTAAAAACAAACAAACAAACAAGATTTTTACCTAGACATGAATAACCTCTATTAACTAGATTTGTCCTGCCCATCAATCTAAGGTCAGCTTCTTTATTTTATATGGCTACTTCTTCGATGTTGTTGTCAATGCAAAACAGCCACACACAACAAAATTCTACTGCCATGAAGTCAAATCTTGACTCATACTGACCTTCCATAGCATCACTTAGACTTTGACTTAAAGATACCTTGTAGATAAGAGAAGGAAATGGTGCTAGGCTCATATCAATAGGAAGACATTCCCTTGGACTCTTCCTCAAATCTAAGTCAGTAGAAATTAACATTTAACTAAATCACGTAACGCTAGTTCTAGATTAAACCAATACAAACTCACTGCCAAGAGGGTGTCTCGGACACAATGACCACGACAGGGCATAGAAACCCTGTGGATTTCCAATACTGTAGCTCTTTATTGCAGTAGAAGGCTTCATCTTTCTCTCACAGAACAGTGGGTCGTTTTGAAGTGCTGACCTCTTGGTTAGTAGGGCTAACACATAACCCACCTCCTTACTAGGGTTCCTTCCTTCTTAGTTCTGCTTTGGAGCGTTATAATCAGATTTCTATCATATGGCAATTATACCGGCATTTTTTAACGGCTTCACTTGGTCCTCTTTGGGAAATTCTTTAAAAGATGGGAGAGTCTCCTTATCTTAGATGAGCTGATTTGACATTTCTCTGTTTTTCTATTGATCTAGACTGTCATTTAGTAGAACATCGTGTAGTCACCGTGCTCTGTGGTCACTCTGTGCCATGGAATCAGTCCCGAAAGAGAATGATACACTGCTCTGCCCTGTGTCATTCTCACCATTGTTCTCACATTTGAGCCACCCATAGTGCTGGCGGCCATAAGAATAATATTTCCCAAATTTAGCTATCAGTTGCTTAAAGCACACAGATTCTTGATAAGTACAATTTAGTATTCCACAGTTTGACTTATTGTACCTTATAAGACCCAGTAAGGAATAAATGTGTTTTAGAGGTATGTGGCTTCTATTTAATGTTAAAATATGACAGTGAATAACTGAGGTATGTATATAATGCTTTTTGACTGGTTATATTGATTAGATGATTCTGGATCTTATTTTAAAAAGAAGTCAAACTCACTGTCCTCGTGTCAAGATTGACTCACAATGACCAGAAAGGACAGGCAGAACTGTCCTTGTGAGTTTGCAAGACTGTAACGCTTTATGGGTGTGGACAGCCCTGTCATTCTCCCACCAAGAAGCAGATGATTTGGAATTGCAGACCTTGCTGATTGCCGTTTAGACCTTAGACCTAACCATTTTTATAATTACCGGGACATTATTTTCTACTATATATAAAACTATGAATGTATACAAGAAGGCTCTAAAACTTACATGAAAAAAAAAAGATCCATTATTTTCCACTTATTCCCCTTGAACTTTTTGTTGTTGTTGTTTGGGGCATCACTGCCCTCAGGTGGTGGGAGTAGGAGGCCCAGCCTTTGCTCCGTGGAGCTGGAATCGAACCTCCATCCCAGTGGGCCACAGTCCCGCGCACAAACACTACACCACCGGGGCTCAGCCCCCCTTGAACCTTTTGAAGCCCTTTTATTTTCATGTACAATGTGAATACAACAGGCAGAATGCCATGGAATCACTGTTGAAAGCATGGATGTTGAATGATCATTAATTCTCTAGCAATGATAACTAACATTGAGATTTATGCCAGGTTTTCGCCACCCCTCTCCCCAGCCCCCCAAACACCTTCAATAATGCCTGTTCTTCCATGTGTTAACAAAGAGTTTGATATTGATGAATGTATATAAATTCACATATGTTAAAACCTTGATTTCACACTGGCATAGAGGGGAGCAGGAGATATGGGGAAACCAGGATGGATGGGCCCCTTCGGACCAATGGTTAGAGTGGAGATGCTGGAAGGGTGGAGGGAAGGGGAGGGTAGAGAGACGGAACCAACAGCAAGGATATATACACAAGCTCTTATTTGAAGGACGGGCATCAAAGGAGTGGGTTGGGGGAGAGGTCGGGCAGTGTACGATATGACAAAACAATAACAATGTATAAATTATTGAGGGTTGGAGGGTAGAAGAGACCAGGGGAAGAGGGGAAGGAATGGATAAGCCGATACTAGGGGCTAAAGGGAAAAAGGTGGACGATTGGAGAACAATAATAGAAGTGGACATGTGAGGGTGCTTGATGAGTATGCTTATGTATATATTGTGAAAAACGATGTATGAGCCCCTAATAAAATGATTGAAAAAAAATACCAAAAAAAAAAAAAAA